>VCCN01006291.1:299709-309709 GCA_006491835.1 Architeuthis dux
TTTTTTTTTTTTTTTTTTTTTTTAAGCCGCTGAGTTTATTTTTCATGAAAATCAAAAGAGATCAAGTCTGACTCCAGCTGTTCAGTTATCCTGGTATCCCATCTTATGAGTAACTTATCTTCTGCCAAACATTATTTTCAATCTAGGCAAACATTTTAGTTGTATCAAGATTTGTATTTATCAACTGGCAAAAGTTCCTGGCATTGCCTGGTACAAAAAATATAATTACAAATTATATTATTAGTTGAAAAAATAATCAAAACTGATATATTTTAAACTTTGAAGCAAAGACTGTCTTGTAAAATGTAATTTTTATTCTGTATGCTGTACGTTGGTTAAGATTCGTTTCTTTACAAAATGCAGTTCTTCTAGAAGAAAATATTTTTGTTTTCTTTTAATTTTAGGTGCTTTCAATCCAATAGATCCTAGAACCATCTTGAACTTTATTTTTTAGAAAAAAGATTTTTTTCAGGCTTTACGTGGTGGGTTCTAATGCTATAGTAGGTACTTACTTTCTGCCATCTTACCAGAGGTACTGACAACCATTTCTAGGAGAGCAAAAGCAGTTTTTAAAATATCTCAGTTCCAAGTGGTTAAAACACTTCTGCTGCCACTGCCAGTATTGATGGTATATCATTGGGGTTTATTTTTATATCACTTGAGATATTGTAGATTTTTACAACCATTGATGTACTAATTGCTAAAGTTGAGCTTGATATATAGTACAATATCTGAAGCGGAGACTCACCTACATTTGAAAACCACAAGTATCAGTCAATTACATTACTGAATATACTGTAAAGGAGATCATTAAATTTGCTGCATTGACTCTTAACTTTTCTAGATCTGTCTCATTATACTATGATAAAAGTAAAAAACACCTTGAAAAAAAACCCAGAAAAATAAAAACTTTTATAACATTTATATAATCTAAATTGAGATATTTGAGTGCCTTTTTTATGCTGTTTCAAGAATCTGTTTTCATGCTTATCTCAACTAGGGCAGTAGTTACCAATTTATATTCTGGTAATAGGCCCTTCTGTGGTTGTGGGGTTTCTTTTCTGTGTTTGATGGCCTAGGCTCTAACTATTTTTGACTAATCAAATCAAGATTTTTGACACAAAGATTAATATGTAAATTTAAAATAAAATTTGTTTGGGAAGAACTCCCAAACAAATTTACTTCTGTAAATACAAGTTAGTAGAATTTTATAGTTGTGTCCCCCCCTCCCCCCCCATGATTTCAACACTTACTGTGTCTTCACAATTATGGTTTTCAATGGTAACCTCAGCAGATTTGTATTTGTTGTGTGCATAGATAGCAGTATAACCTGATAACTGAAGGTTTCGGGTATCTGGGATGTTTCCATTCTTTGGTTTTATTTCATTCAATGCTATAGAATTTATGGCATGAGTTTTAAGAAAAGGTTCCATGAAAATTCCCCACAGAAGAAAGCCCACAGTCATGAATGTGCACAGGAAAAAAAGCCCACATGATTCAGATTGATATTTCGGAAACCAAAAGCTCTGTTTACAAAACCATTCTTTTCAGTATGTTTGGGCAAATAGGTTTAACCATTTTTCTATTTTTTTTAGGGAGGTAATCAAAATTTAAAACTATCTTCAGTAGAGGTCACTCGATACCTGATTTGGTTAATTAGACCGATTTACCAAGGACATTTTTAAAAAATTTTTTTATTGCTCAGTAGAAGTTGCAGGTGTAATGTGAGTCCTTATGTCGCTAATACTTCACTAGCAAAGCTTTGAAAATTGATTCTTAGCTGGTATCACATTGCTTCACGTATGTAATAATAAAAAAAAATTAAAGTAATTATATTAAAAATTCCGGAACATTAGCTTTTGTTAAACTTTACATTTCTCTATAAATAAAAGTTTTATTTAATAACGTTTTTCATAATTATTCACGGAGTAAAAAATTTTAAAATCTTTAAAAACATTTATCCAGTTTTTGAAAAAAATCTTTTAAAAATTATTTTTTCAGCATTTTGTTTTATTTGCACAATCTTAAAGACTACAATATATCTTTCTCCGTTTTTAAAAAAATTTTGTTAGATGAAGTATTAATATAAATCATTATTTTAATGGTGTTATTTTGAGCTTCTGCACCCAGTTAGACACAGTGGCATAATTGGTAAAGCAAAACAGGCTAAATGGTACTTCCCCTGGCTAGGGGATGTGGGTTTGAGTCCCACCCAAGATTATTTTTTATTTTCCGATCAATGCTATTTGCTCAATGCCAGAGGGTAATCAGTCTGAGCAAAAGTTGTGATAAAAAGCAACTAATAAAATTTAAGATGAGGGTGGGGGGGGAAGTAGTCACAAAAATTTAAATAATAATGACAATATATCTTATTTTATTTTAAAAAAAAAAAAAGAATTTTTTTATTTTTATCGCATTATATTTCCCCGATTCAGATCAATTTCTACATCGCTGGAAAAGGTTTAAAATATAATTTTGACTGATTTAATTTCTCAGTGCAGGAGCTACATAAACTGAATACGCACACCAGAAAGCACTTATTAAATGTAATGTTTTTTATGCACACAAGAAACGTGAAAGGTATGTAGGTAAAAGATATAGAAATTAGAAATACTTACAAAGGCTCCAAAAGGTATTTTTAAAAAAATTTTTATTACAAACTATAATTAAACAAAATATTCATCAGAAATTATCGCAAATGAAATCAAACATCTGTCTTTTGTTCCTTATCAGATTGCGCACCACGTACTGGTTGCATTTCACACGCAACTGGATGTTGCTTTCAAGAAAATAGAACTTATAAATTACTGTTTATAGAAATTAGAAAATATCATGGAAATTTTTGCTCCCAAAGCTTTTTTCTTAAGACAACTTTCAGCTATGTTTTAAAATTATCTCCAAATAAAATACATGTAATTAATTAGTTTGAAAAAAGTGTTGGTGGTATTTTCTGGATATAATAATTATAAAATAAATGTGTAACCTATTTTCAGGAAAGTGTTGGTCTTTTTCATTTGTGAGTTTTAGAATGTTGGCAAATTGTGTTTTGGAAAAGTTAAGTAAATTCATTTGGTTTGCAATAAAGAGACTGCATTTTTGGAAAATAAGTGTTTTTTTTCTTCTTTTTAGTGGAGTCTACTTGAAAAATAAGTTTCAATAAAACAATATATTCAGAGAATTACACCAATTATAGTGTTTCATTTAATCAGGGCAAAATTATGTGAAGATATTTGAGATTCACATAACCACAATATTCGTAAACTTGTAATACATTTCAATGTTTTTCATTAATTTATTGGATTTACATTCTAGTTAGATTTAATGCCTAATTTAAAAAAATTAATCATATCATCATACTATTAAGTTTGTCATGTTTACATCTGTGACGCTCTGATTGGTCAAAAGAGGAAAATGATATTGGAATGCTGAAATAGCAAAGAAATATATAAAATTCCCCTCTATTATCTTTTTTCTGTCAAAGGGGAGTGCTAACTTTAACTATTGTTCACAACGCAAATTTATCGACAAATTTTGCTTATGGCGAAATTTGCTACTTTGCATACATTTGAGGGGAGCCTGGAAAATCTGAATGAATGAGAATTTATTTTATGGAAAGCAGCTGCCAAAAATCATAAATGGTGTGAAGTGAATTTATTTTTCTGAAGTGCACGTCTGCACTAAAGACGCTGACAGCTTTCTATTTTTTATTAATTCCACTGACATATGATATGCATGGTAGATGTACCAAAGTGAACAAACATTCGCTACTGGTTAACATGCATAACTTGCATGATTTTGTTATCATCTCATGGTGCACACTAGTTATTTACTTTTGAGTTTCTGTACACTGTTAAATGCGTACTTAGGTCAGCACTTAGAAAACTGCACTACAACTGCAGACTGCTGTTTTAGTGTGGATGTTGAATTCACATTAATTGTTGAACATGAATTTAGGTAAAAAAAAGATGCATTATGCATCATCGTATGGTTTACCTTAACTCTAATGCTGTGTGAGAATATTGACACATGTCTGACAATGTGTCATTAAAACGTCTGAATCTATTAATTTTATTGTAATAATCTCTGGGTTATTAATAGAAGAAAGATTGTAGAAAATTATCAACTAGAAATAATTTCTGCAGACCATATATGCCCCAAAATAATCATAGTTGAAAACAATGTTTACCTTTGTGAACAGGTGGAATAGTAGTTATTATTATTCCACCTGTTCACAAAGGTAAACATTTAGAAAATGTTTAGCCCAATTTTTACTCACGTTTTAAAATTGCACTAAAAAAATTCTAATGGGCTGATTTCAATACATTTTCAGGATGTATTCAACTTTGAATGAATTTTCATTTGAAAATAGTGTTTAGTGAGAAAATCTTATGGAAATTTTTTTTTCACTTCTCCCACCACATTTTAATTTTAAGAAATCTGTATTAAATCTTTTAGGGTTGACAGATCTCACAAACAACCAACTAACACTACCTTTTGTGCTGTGTTTTGTAAGATTTGAGTTTATCAAAATAAATGTCTAGTTGGAATATGGTTTGTGAATGTCTGAGTTAGAGGTTTGGGGCCTAGGTTTTGTCCAAAGTCAAGATGGGAGGCGCCATCAAAATAGTCTGAGAACCAGGGATCTAGATAACTGTTTTCTGGCAAGAACCCAAATTATCTTGTGAAAGAAACCATATGAGCCATTCTTGATGCATGCTACTGTAAATAAAAGTATTGACAAATTACATCTTTATTGTCCATCTAAGGGGGAGATGCACTTAAGCTAATCTAAAATGTTAATCTCCTCTTGTATTTAGAGTGATAATCCAGATACTGTTTAAGCGATTAGTTACAAATTCCATTTGACTTCCAAGTTTGTGTCCAGTCTGTTTGTTTTACTTTTTCTTTTTATTTATTTAACCTTTTTCAAATATCATCTTGGATGGTAATTGTTTTGATTATATATTAACTGGTTTTCTTAGCTAACTATTTCTATCTCTGTCCTTATTTACCATTGTACTTTCATATAGCTGTTAGCTTTTTGCAAGTTTTAATGTCTATTGCCAGATGTATCTACATTAAATTAATACTACTAATATTTATATAGTCTTCTATGCTACTTCTTTACAAAAGTAGCTTTTTAGCAATTTCTCAAATAGCTTGACTTAAACCTATAAAAAGTATCTATGCTGATAATGACAATTTTATTCCTAAATGTGACCAAAAAATAAGAGGATTTAACATTTAAATCCTATTGAAATACTAAAAATATATTATTTTATTATTATTAAATCAAAATGCCTCCATGGGCATCTCAATATACAAAATACATTAACTCTAAAATTCATGAACCATTTCTAAACACTTGAGTAGCTGATGTCTGCTTGAAAATAAAAACCAGTAATGCTAAATAGCAATTTTCTCAGACATACCATGTTGGATTGATATGAAACTGGGTCTAGACCTTTGGGTGAACCATCCTCATCTTCCTCTTCCTACTACTACTATGGTGGATAAATCGTTGAACTTATGGTTCTTGTTTATTAGATGAAGTATTATAAACCATTAATTTTTTACTATTTTCCATATCGTAATTTTTTAGTTTTTCTTTTTTTATCCCAACTTAACTCAGGCCGTCAATCTTTGAAAGTGTTTGTTTTGGTTTCTGTACTAGTAGTATTTGTAAAGCAATTATTTTACTAATTTATTTGATTAAAGTTATGATTTCAAAGTTTTATGTACGATTATAAATACCCCAATTTAATTTTTGGGCCATGTCATTTTCAACATCATCATAGTTGTGATCAAAAACACTTAAAAAAATTAAGATAAAGGTAGATAGTAGTCAAAAATGAACAATAATGGTTTACAATACTTCATCTAATAAAAAATAAATAATGAAATAATTGGTTTACTAATGCTAAAAATAAATCAAAACACAGCTGATAGAATGTGTAATATAGATTCACTCAATTGTCTTTTGCACCCCCCCCGTAATTTGTGTCCCTGTGTTCAAATCAATGGCCTTTTTAACTAAATACGAACTTGAAATATCAATAACCAAAATGGCTATATCAAAACTTTGAAAGTAAAGCCATTAGATGCAAGATAATTCCATAAACAAGGCCAAAATCCAATAGTTTTGTGTGTGTGTGTGTGTGTGTGTGTAATATGAAAAGCGTTTGTGAACAAATGAAAAAGAAGGTATAACATTTTATTTTCATCTAAAACACTCCTTTTTACATTTGACTACTAAATAACATTGAACAAATTCCTATTTTCAATAACAAAGTGTCAATAACAAGTTATTTTAACCTGAGTAGTGCCAAGTAATTTTGCTAGTGCTTGATTAGAACTATGATTAGTGATGGACTGATAGTGGAGAAACTTTGGAATCTATTCTTAACTCTTAAATTAATGAACCGCTCCTAAACACAATGGAATTTTTCAATGAATAGAATTTTTAAAAAAGAAACTCTTTTGTGAATTGAATTTAAATAAATATTACATAAAACTCCAAGGGAAGTAACTTTGATTGAAAGTTATTCCCTTGATTTAAGATACAAGGTTTTTATATATGAATTTAAGAGTTAATGCTATGTATGTGTTATCACAAAGGAAAAAAATCGGCATAACTTGGGTGAATAAGTTATTTTTAGTATCAAATTTTATGCTTAAAATTTGAAACATCCAAATGGTAAGGATATTTAGCATGATCCAATATTTTTTGTTGAGAAAATCCATATCTCTAGTATTTTTATGAAAAAGATTGTTAAATATGGACTGGGTGTAGGGACATTTGGATTCATGCCTTCCCAAGAGCAATAAAAGCAGTATGGTTCCGACTAAAGTTTAAAATTGATTTTTATTTTTATTTTCTATTTATTTCAACCAAGCCATAGGCAAGGTTGCTCTTGCCAAATGTATTGGTCACAAAAGTGCCCTAAATATCTGAAACTATTAAAGATAGAAGCATGCGGTTTTCACCATTCAATAACATGTGTTTTGAAGATTACCTACTCGGAACCCTTTTCAATAATTAAATTTTCCAGGGAACCTCTTCAAAAAACAACTTTCCCTTCTACATATATATTTACATATGTATGTAACTATTGGATTTTGGCCAGGTTTATGGAATTATCCGAATGCGTATGAACCCAAACAGAAAATACACATTTGAATGGAACAGTAAGAATTAAGCTTACTGAGGAAAAATAGACATAACTACTGACAGAACAGCTAAATTTGCAAAGGCAAAATGTTGTTATATCAGAATTACTGTTTGTGTTAAATAAAATAAAGACCTGTAAAAGCTGTGAAGGAATTGTTTATGTAATGAAGAATTATTAAGTAAATTGCAAAAATGTCACTTTGTTTTGTGGGGTTCCATGGAATGCAGTTTGAATACTGCTGATTTAGAAAGATGACCTGTTTTGTGATGCTATTTGAAGCTTAATAACTCGGAAACTAATGAAGATAGAAACATGGAGTTTTCACCAATTGATAGCCCATTATTTTAAGATGTATTATGTATACAGCAAGTGTGGTGGTTTTTAGGAGTTTGGGAATTATGCTTCAGAAAAGCAAGTCATTTTTGGTAATCCTTGCTCATATGGATGTAAAATATGGTAGCTAAACACAGCATACAAATATTATTTCACATCCGTATAAGCAAGGATTACCTCATTTTTAGTGTATCTCTGGAACGGATAAAGATTTTCTGAATGTGTTTTTTGGCAAATGATAGAGCATCAAAAACAAGTAAAATACGATTTTTGCAAGTATTTACTAAGTACTAAAACTTAACTATGTAATAGTGAAAAATTCTTGTTTGCCGTCATTGTGTAAGTGAGGGAGTATTGTATCCTCAATTTTAGTGAGGATATCCATGTCTGGTTTTTATTTTTGAGGTGCAATGTCAAGGAGATGCTGTTTAACAAGTGGTCAAGGGGATGGATGCATATAGGATAGCCTGGTGATCCAGTGATGATGATGGCTGTTGCAGAGATGATGCTGTTGTCCACACACACACAAATACTCTCGGAATGTGATGTTTAGTTGAATCTACAGATTTTCTTTGTTCTTCCTCCAAGACAAATATGAAGTGGGGATATGTTTAATACTTAAAGTTGGATATTCACTCTTTGACATCAGACATGGAGGAAAGCAGCATCAATCTCCTACTTTTTGTCTTTCTTGGACTTCTCACTTCCAAAGTGAGAAGTCTGTATACCCACTATGATGTATGTTGTCACCTTTGCAAGAGTGGTGTATTGAGACATGATAACTGATGTGGGCTATTTATGTTTTGTGACAGTTTTAAAAAAGTGAAAATGCTGTTGAGAGTGCATCCATTTCCTTTTCTGTCCATTCTATTTAGCATATAGTGACTAAATGCTAGGAATAGATAAATGTTATCTTTTAGTATTAATTGTTCATAGATCAATACAGGTAGCCCTGAGACTTACCACCATTCAACCATTCTTGGCTCTGTCTCGTTGAACTTCCTTCAGTTTGACAACCTGGTGTTTATTAAATGGAAAACCAGTGTGGGCGTTCAAACCTGATAAAAGGCACACATGCACCTTCATTAGGCAGAGAGACAGAGCACCTAGCTTGGGAAAACACAACACCAATTTCCCAGTTAGGAAAAGTCTGTTGGCTCTCATTATCTCTCTCCCACTCTTCATTCTCTGCCATTGCAAGATGTATCTGATGCAATACAAATATATCCTCATATTTTTATAAACCAAGTGTTGAGTCTTCCTTTTTCTCCAAGTCCAAGATGGCTATCCAACAGTAGCATTTGAACATTAATATATATATATATGTATATTAAAATGTTTATCCAGATTCCTTGGACTTTTAAAATATTTAATAGTGCAAGTGTAAAATCTGGCCTCTGACCTTAACATTTTAAACAACCAGTATGTTGTTTATTTCTGACTATTCCTAAAATAAACCCACCCTACGTCTTAACATTATTCATTGATATCAACACTGATCTAATCAGCTTGCTATCAGGACCAGTGATTAATTCTCCAGGAAAAGATTAATCCTTCATAATAGCTTGGACAAATATATCTTATTAAGTAGAGCAGTAATGCTCATGAGTAAACTAATAGTTTCTTAATGTGATTGTTTTTGAAATCAGAATAAATAGCAGAAATTTATTTTTGTTTAGAATTTCTGGATGACTATTAGAAAAACCACACAATCAGTTGACAGGGGTGTTGTAGTAAGTACTGATGTTGCGAAGTGGATACATTACTGCTTGCATTTTATGCATGTGTGTAAATCCATTCTCGAATGAAAAGTTTGTGATTCAAACGAGTTGTCGGGAACAGAATGACAGCTGGGAACGAAGCTCTGAAAGGAATTGCATAACTGTAAAGAGAAAGCTGATTTCATTCTTGATATGAAGAACAAAATCAATATTACACGCACATAATTTAGCTGGTTGCCACTTATATATACTAACGCCAATGTCTGTACTAATTAAAATATCCATCCAGAGATTTCTCCGGCCTGTAGATTTGAACTCTATCTGTGCCAATGCGTCTGGGAACATGGCTGGATATCTTATGAAAGGCCAGCACTTGAACTTTTTAGGTCTCCACAAATCTCTTGCTGGGGAAAGAAAACAAACACATGCATATAGTTACATAGTGAAAACATGAACAAACACACGCTTATACATTTGAGCTATATAGTAACTCTACTTTTACACACTTATATAGCTACATAATGAAAACATGAATTGTTTGTTCACATTTTCATTATGTAGCTATATACATTTGCAATGTATAATAACCACATGTTCAGAGGACCCTATTTTCCGTGGTCTTATGCCTTCCATTTTGCCTATTTCCTAACACTAAGAAAAACAAGGGAATTGTTTCTACAGTCTCTAACATTTTTAGATTTAAAATTTGCCCTATGTATTTATGTATCCGGTCTTCACTCAGCCCTAACCATTCATAGTAGAAACTTGAAATTT
>VCCN01006291.1:312682-330268 GCA_006491835.1 Architeuthis dux
TTTTTTTTTTCTCTCTTTTAAAAGTACTTAGTTTATCTGAGCTCTCTTTCATGATTGCATATGAGATGCAGTGTTTAACTAAATGTGTATGCGTGTGTGTGATATCTTTATTTTGAGAATCTGCTGTGATTTGCTTGATTTTCTTTTTTTTTTTGGAATCCGTTTCTGATCACTTTTCTGGCCTCAGCTTGCAATTAGGCAGACATATATTTCATTTTCTCTCTTAGAATGATTTTCTAAAATGTAAGAGTTTGGTTCTTCAAACAGAATCCAGCTATGGAACTCTCTGCCTTTGTGTAGAAAGAAGGTAGGAAACTGAAAGAGGAAATGGGGGGGGGGGTCTGTATGGTGAAATCTCATTAGTGATAGGCTTTAAATCATTAAAAAAGGAAAAAAATGTTTTTAAGCATGAATTTAAAAAAATATAGTTAAAGTAATTTAGTCAGTATAATCTGCAAATTGCCTTTGAATTGAATGCAGCTGATTGCCTTGAGAAGTCACCAAGTGACATTTTAACCACCAAAGCTGCTCTGTTTTTAGGGTTAAAATAGCTTCTAAGTTTTTTCTAAATTTTTCTGTACATCTGATCTGTATTAGGCAGAGTGCAATCAATGGCTGCCAACTAAAAGGTGATGCTTTGCTATTTCATAATAAAACACCTTTTTGCAACTGTGTATGTTTTACTCTGAAAGGAGAATGCATACTGCTTTTGATGGAACCTTTTGTTTGACAGTCATGCATGGGCTCTCCTCAGATTTTCCTGATGTTTTCCATGAGAGTTATGTGCACAGATAAATATTTGCCTCTTTTTGAGGAGCTTAATGGCTGACTCATTGGTTAAGAAATGGATTGCATGTGCTGCGTTCGGAGCCATGTGCAGGTTGCTTATTATTTTTATTTAAAAAACTTTTTTTTTTTCCTTTCTTTCTCTGAAAAGATGGATTTGGTAGATGTCCAGGAAATTGACCTGACCTCAGTTCCATCAAGAATCTTGGAGTCACCAAGGAATGTGTTGAAAATGCTCTCTCGGACTTTCTTAAAGAACAGCAGCATTCTCTCAACAGCATTTGACGTTGGTGATTGGTGAAATTTCAGAGGCTTTGAAAGGCAAACCACAAATGTTCACAAACCTCTTTCACTCATTTAAAACAAGGTTGGATTTCATGAAGGCTTCTGGTGGGAAATCAATGAAAAATATTGATAAAATGCTGATTTAATGTTGCTTGCAAAAAAGTCTGTTTGATGTTGATCACAAAGTATACATTTCAGATAAATCTTTTCCTCACTATTTTGATTCTTTTGAGCAAATTAAACTAAAAATCTAAATAATTTTGTTTTCCCAGTTGATAAATGTATAAAATTGAATGTTACCCCCCCCTTTTTTTCCTTTCTTTTTGACTTCCTTTTTATCCTTTCTTTTTGACTTCCTTTTTATCCTTAGTTTAGCTACTTTAAAATAAAATCCAAAATTTTAGGACACTTGCAAAGCTTGTGCATGTTTAGTAATGTCTGTATCATTATTCTAATCGGACTAGTTTTCCCAACCAGCTGAATCTAAAAAAATGTTGTTTTCTGTAATTTGATCTTAAAATTTCTTGAAAATAAAGCTTAGTTTCTTTTTGCTTAAGTTGTTACAATGATTATATTTGCGTACTAAGAAGTGATGATTATAAATAATCACTCTGTATTATGCTCTTACTAGTGAATTGAATTTATTAGAAACAAAATCTGATGTAAGGTAAAAGATGGAACTGTTATATTGATTTGTCATCCTACTCCACGGGAAGGTCTGAAGGCTCATATAGCATGTGATGTACATGGAATATAAGACCCAATAGGATTTCAAGTTCAAGTTTTCTTCAAAGCTAAGATTTTTTTTTTGTCCTGTTTTCTGTTCATAAAATTGTTCACATTCTGTTTTTATTTGTTCTTCAGGTCTTTTATACCATGGCCAGGACATGCTGGTATATTATCCTCAGCAGCCACGTAATGCTCGCATTTATGTGGAAATGCCAAGTCTCTTGAAGCTACCTTATGAGAGCAGTTACCTACAGACCAAAGATGGAACCAGCATCCATGTTGTGCTCATTAAACAGCCGCACTACAATTTTGTCAGTGTTCCTACTGTGATATTCTTCCATGGAAATGCTGGTAATATAGGACATAGGTATGTATGTCTATAAACATTTTTCCTTCAATCTCAACTTCTCTTTCTAACAACCTGTCTTAGTACCATGAACAAATCAAAAGCTAAATTCAACTCTTAACTATTTTAGTCCTGCTTCTTGATTGACTTGATAGAAGAGACAACTAATTATGTCATTTCTTCTCTTTTCCTTTCTATTAATGGAAGAGATGTTATTGTGCAGGCACAGCAAAAGTAAAGAAAATTATTGTGGATTCATTGGAATTAAGTTGATATCTTCCACTGAACATCAGGGGTCAAGTAGATTTTAAGTAGATAATTTCTGTTAGGTTTCTCTCATAACAAGACTTTTTGTAAGTAGAGAAGAGTTGATTAAAAATTAATAATCTGAATAAAATAAAAATGAATATAAAGGGAGGGTTGGCAATTCCTCATTGATTCATAGCAACACTGTTAGTAATTTATATTGAAATAAATGTCACACAGAGTTGAAATGCTTAGTATCTTTCAGGTATTGTGAAGATCTGTGTTATTTAGGTTCAACTCTAACTTCATATTTCAAGCAATTTTTATATTTATTTTCATGGATATCTTTTATCTTGACACCTTATGAAAAAAAGATCTTGTATATAAACTGTATTTTCTGTGTGTGTGTGTGTGTGTGTCTCTCTAATACTACAAATTTTAAAAGTACTTTTTGTTTTTACAATTTTGCATGAAGACTTATTAGAATAATTCATTAAGTGGCTAAATTTCATTTTCAAATTGTTTTGAGGTTGAAAGTTGCTCTGCATGTTTTTGATCTGGAAAAAACAGCTGTATTTTTTAGAGTTTAAATATTGGGAGAGGAATTGATGTGTACTGCAATTCTAACATTCTAACAGATTTCTGCACCCTTTCTCAGTTTTTATCTGTCTGTTCTTTTAATTTTAAAATTCTTTTTATAGCAAGTGGATTAAGCAAAATAGTTTACCAAACAAGCAAAGTAGATCTTGTGGGATGGATAGCCTATTAACTTGGTAAATATACCTGGAAAAGGAAGTATTTTCATATATGCACTTGTTATTTTTGTTAGTGTGTGGGTTTTTTCAATAATAAGGAAAAAGTATTTGACAGTTTATATAATAAAATTTGTAAAATATTGATATGATTAAAAGCAAACACTTGAATAAGTGGAGGTTATCTGCCTATATTAAGTGCCTGGCAGCTTTGTTTTTTTTTTTATCAAGATTGTAAACATTTCTTCTGATGGAAATCCATATTGTTTCTGCAGACTGTTTATTCAAGGAATTATTCAGACACACCACTGCCTAATATCTAGGTTGTGTCTCCTGGTTCCAAATGTAAATTGAACTCTGACCTTTGACACTCTGCTTTACATGGGTCCTCTTTGTGTTTATGCATCTCCCAGTATTGTTTACTCTAAAGGACAGAATTTTTTTTCTCTCTCCTTGAAATAAGGGTCTTGATTATTTTTAATTTTATTTTTATTAAAAGATTTATTCTTTTTATTCCTATGTTTTAGTTTTACTTGTATTAGCTGTCACTGGCTATGGGACTTGAAGGATAGGTACGATGATAACCAGGTAAAAATGACAAGAAACCTGTGTTTTCTTTGCTTTAGGCCCTTGGAAATGGAGAGGAAATTTTGCACATGTCTTATGGCAATTAAAAAGTCAATGCTGTTGAAACTCTAAACAAGCAATAATATCTTTAACTTATAACTATTTAACAATTGGAATTGCTAAGGTTTATTAAGCAGCAACACGTGGAAATAGAAACAATAGTAAATCGCTAAAGAGACATAAATGAGTGGCTCTACTGTTCTCACAAATGCTGATTTGCTGGTATCATAGCCACAAAGGATGCAATGCGGATAATGGCTGAATGCAGGAAAATGGCTGGAGGTCATCTTGGGAATAAAAGAACCAGATTTAATCCGTGTAATACAGACTCTACTGACAGCTATGTTTTGTAATATAAAATTAGAGATGAGCAAGAGAACAATTCCAAACTAAAAAAAGATTAAAAATTTGATGGAAAGAGGAAACCTCAGAAGAAGGAATTGAGGAGACCAAATATATGTAGTAGCTTATTGTAAGGTTTGACTAGTTGCTTGTATGCCTAACTAATGAAGTAACCTCTGTTCTTTCCATTTGTAGTGTTTCATCCTTATTCAGTTTACAGTATCTACCATCTTCAATTAGGCTGGCCAGTTTATTTAAGTTTTCTAATTTATCCATCACAATGCTTTTGACTTCCGATAGTATTTTTATATCAGTTTCACTTTGAAGGTTTGTGAGAACCATTTTTTCTTTTGTGCTTGTCTCATTTGCCATTTTTAACTTTCCTGTCTGTGGCATCATATCTCTGTTTAGCACTAATTCTCAGTTATTTAAATGGCATTTATACTGTTTTAATGAGTTGGTACTGAACTTTGAGTCCAATTTTCTGGTCCTGTAATATGTGCAGTTTCTGTACCTGCCGTGCTTTTTCTTTCAAATTCATTTTGGTATAATTTCTATAAAGCCTCTTGAATTTAAACTTGAAATCTATTCAATGTTATCTGGATCAGGAGTGATACCTTCTGGTGAGTAATTTCTTGAAAATATATTTTCATCCTCCGATTATGATGGAATTAGCTTCAAATCTTTACATCTACAGAGAAATGTAGTGATTGGATATTCAGGCTCAGCTAAAATGGTGTTTTTCAAATTTTCTGTTTTGATAGAACAGTTCCTGTCTAAATGTTTGAGATGGACATTATTATAATAATGATTCTTTTGGACTCGCAACTTCATCTTTGTTGTTTTTATCACAATGTTTCAACCACTGTACTTTTAGGTCTTCCTCGGGTGTTTGTTATATTTGGCATCTTTCATGGAATGTTGAATGGACAAAATAAATGGTTTCATTCAATATTCTTTGGGGGTTACCAAAAATGACATACCTGATGAAGGCCTGAAAATACAATGGTTGAAGCATTGTGATAAAAACAAGATGAAGATACAACTTCAAAAGAATCATTGTGCAATAATAACGTCTTGTCTCAAACTTCCAAACAAAAAGGAAGTTGTAAAATAACATTTAAGATATATGGACTTATTCTAAAAACCTATTTTCTCATGATAAATTTTTTTGCCAAAAGGTTTAATTAAAAACTTCTTTTGTGTGAGACCTCAACAGTCATAAATGTAATTTAAACATTAGAAGGCTGTAAATATGAGAGAAAGAAACATCTACTGCCATCTTCAAAGCACCCTTATGTTGCAAAAAAAATGATCGATTGCACATTTACTGAAATTTCATTATTCATTTTATTTTTAGATTGATGAATGCCTATGGGTTGTATACTAGTCTCGGTTGCAATGTTCTTATGGTTGAGTACAGAGGCTATGGAAAAAGCAACGGTTCTCCATCAGAAATGGGTGAGTGTACAACTCTGTATAGAACTTTTCATATACAAGCATGTAAATTTCTTTTTATTATTTGAAAAAATAGAATAGTTAACCCCTGCAAGGCATATAGTTGATATTACTGAAAAACAAGATTTTTTTTTTTTTTTTTTTTTTTTTTTTTTTTTTTTTTAAATTTTGTATTTTTTTTGTGTTCAATTTTCAAAGAATTTTAAATGTTGAAGATTTTTAAAAGCATAACTGCATTTTGTATGACTTGATTCTTTGTATTTTGACTGGTTCCTGCCAAGGTTGACAATGGGAACAACAGCTTTCAGTTACTACTGCCTGAGCAGTATGTGATTTGAATGTTGGAAGGGCAAACATTTGCTAACCTCATCTCTGCCTAGGCACCCAATAAGCTGAAAAGAAATTTACAAAATAGGTTGAATTTGTTTTTTTATATTTGTTTATTTTTTTTACTAAGCAAAAATTCTGTTTCATTTTATAGGGTTGTACCAGGATGCAGAAGCAGCCATGGACTACTTGCTGCGTCAGACCCAAATATCTCGAGACAAAATTATAGTTTTTGGCCGCTCTTTAGGTGGGGCTATGGCAATTTATCTAGCATCCCATCCTTATTATACACAGCATATACATTCAGTGTTTATAGAAAACACATTCACATCACTTCCAGAAATAGGCGCCATTGTCATCGGTATACCTATCATTGGACTTCTACCATACTGGTGCTTTAAAAATCAGGTAAGTGTTGCTTTGTTTTATAAGAATTGACCTTGTTTGTAAGTCACACAGTCAACAGAACATTGGGCTGCAAACATGATTTGTTACATCTTTGTAAATATTTTTGTAAAATACTTATTTAATTTCTTTTAAGACATGTTATAGTTTTTTGTTTTGGAAAGTAGTTATTAAAAAATTGTTCCTGTAGTACATTTAAGTACTAGTTTTTTGTACTGGCATTAGTAACAGCAATGTTTTTTGTTGGGTGGAAAGGCAACAAATTCTAGTTCGGTGTGCAGAGAATATTTTTTAGTATTAATTTTCAGTGATTAAATTTCAACTACTTTCGGTGATTAAATTTCAAACTACTACCACTCTCATCTAACTATTTAGGTTATTATGAGTGCATATTGCTGCTTCAGTCTATATTTAGATATGTCTTTTTAGTATTACAAACTTTACATGATAAGTAATATTATCCAAAAGTCTTTTTAGATGAAGCATTATCAAATTTTGACTAATATTCCTTTCCTCTAAATTTCAGTTGCTTTTTATCGCAACTCCCAGATTGTCATTCTATGATTGTTAGTAAGGGTCATGGATTGGAAATAAAGAATTAGCCTCCGACAAGACTCTAACTTGCATTCTTTATTCTTGGGAGCCTGCCTTTCCAGGGCAGCTGCCTTAGCGATTAGGCTATGAAGACCACAGGTAGCATTCATTCAAATCTAGCCATATAATTATAATTTCATAATTGGCAATACTTTATCTAAGAAATATTGAATAATATTATAACTTATACTATTAGTGTATGTAAAAAAAGAGGCAGCATCTCCGGTGTTCAGGGAAAATAAGGCTTAAAAGCTATATGGCTAGATGTTGAGAATCTGTGAAATGTTTAGAATTTAATAGTGAATTTTTGAATTTGAAAAAAAAGATGCCTATCTGTTAAATGTAATAAAAATGTAGCTTCTATTGTTAACACATGAAGAGAACCACTCAGAAAATGCTCGAACCACTTTGTGATATCTTCATTAAAAAAAAACAAAAACAAATTACTCCTCATGACTAAAGTTACCAATGCACAGTGAAAGTTTTAATTTTTGTTTCTTTCGCCAGTTTCCCTCCATTAAAAGAGTGCCAAAAATCACAGTTCCTGTGATGTATTTATCAGGACTGACAGACAACCTCATTCCTCCACGGATGATGAAGACTCTATTTGAGGTAAGCAGTCACCATTATTTAAATGGGGTGTTCATTTCTATTTAACATTTAGCTGATTTCTTGTTGTTATGATGATTAATTTACATAACTATTATTAGTGCAGATGCTTTTGGTGGTTAATATAAAATAGCTTCCTATATTTTGAATATTATTATGGTATTAAAATCTTTTTATGAGGATGTATTCCTATCATTTTCATTGATTTGGTGATATGATGAGAAAGAATGTGAAAAATATAAATGAGCAGAAACATCTGAAAAATGGATTTTCTGTGTCCTACATCAGAAATCAGTTCTTTGACATTTACCTACAATGTCTTTTTATATAAAGGTATTTTTCTATTGTCAGTTTTATAAGTTTTTAAAAAATTTTATTTAAATGTTTTTTTGTTAGCTTCCCTTTTGAAATTATAAGTGCAAGTCCAATGTAATATTTTATGTTAGATTTTCAAAGAATTGATGACTAGTTCTGTTTTGTGCATTAATAACTTTGAGAATTTTCTTCTGTATTGTAAAAAGTGGACAGAAAATTAGAAATTGTACCAAGTTAAATGTTAAGATTATAATCATTTGGAATATTAATGTGACAATTTTGATGTAGAAAGTAAAATGCTATCAGAGCAGGTTTAAATAATAAAATAATACATGTTACTTTGAATCTGAAAATATGGTTTAGCTTGTATTACAGACTTTTCAGGAAGTTTATTAATGAATTTGAAAAAGGTAAGATCTGGTTTGCCTAAGTATTTGTCAAAATTCTGCCAAAATCGGAAACTCAAATTAGAAAAGTGCGTTTTGTTTCAAACGGGACGTGTTGAGCAAACAATAAGTTTATTTTGGTGAAATGAAAACTTCAGACGTAGAATCGCAGGAACTGTATGGACTGAGCGTCATAATGTTATGAATTACTTTGGAAATGGTTAAATCATGATAGCCAGGATTCTGGTGTTTCCTCTGCAATTAGATAGGGAATAAGATTAATTGCCAAAAGGTACCGTTTATCAATCCACTGTTTGATTATTGACGGCCTATAGGCTAATGATTAATTCACATGCAAAGTTTGTGAGCAAGCTGATAGGATGCCAAGAAGTGCAGATAGACTGATTCCACTTACAACAATTTCAAATGGACCTCGTGCTAAAGTTAGTCATGAACCCCTCTGAATAGCATCGAGTGTCGAGTTTTATCTCCATTGAACACTTGTTGTAAAAACAACACTCCATTGAACACTTGTTGTAGAAACTCGCACCCCAACTCATTAAAACAGGGGAATTTTTTTAGTAGTATTTTCTTCAATCATCCATCGAACTAAGTTTTGTAATGGCTGAATGAATAACATTTTCTTCAAGATGAGTGTCTTGATAGCCTTGTAAAGCTACAGAATCTTTTATACATAGTGGCAAAATGCTGACGTGATCACCCAGTTTCCAGTTCCACCAGTTAAAAAAATTAATACTTAAATCACATTAGGAGAATTTTGCTTGTTTCTTTTTTCATTATTTTTGTGGTTATTTCGACTGCAATTTCGTCCAATTTGTCAGTATAGGACAGCCAGTTTATACTTAATAAGAAATGTTTTATTAAGTATAAACTGTCTGTCCTAGGTGATGACGTCAGCCTTTGCCACTGTATTGTAGACAAAACAGCATTCAAAGGTTATTAAAAGCAAGCGTCCTCAGGGAGGTAACTCTTACTTTAATATTTTTAGATTAACTCCTGTTTTAATTTTTCAAAATTTCTATAGGAAATATAGAGAAAACAAATAAATATGATTTCCATATAAGTTTTCACTGCCATGACTAAAGTTGAAACCTTAGTGGAACCCTGCACATGTATATTTAACTCAAACTCTGGTTTCATGAAAATGTTCTGGCAGATTCTGAACTTTTACTAAAATGCCATTTACCTCACATTAATTATTTTTTTGATTGATGTCCTTAATCTTGAGATTCATAATTTTTTTTTATTTAAAAAACAAATTTTTTTTAGGATCAAGTAATTTAAAAAATGTTTTTTCTTTTATCTTTTTCACAATGTCTGGTAAAAATTTTTTTTACTTCTTTTGTCTATTTAGGCAACCCAGAATCCTCCAATGAAAAGAATGGCTCTTTTTGATAATGGAACACATAATGAAACTTGGCTGTGTCCTGGCTATTATGAATGTATATTAAACTTTATCACAGAAGTAAGTCCCTTTTTTTTTTTTTTTTGGTTATTTTTCATGAAGTGCAATTACTATTGATAATCTTATGATAGTTCACTAAAAATCTGTCTAGCTGTCCTCGCCTTCTGCAAAAATCATTCCACATAACCCCATGAGATTTTATGTGAGTACTACTGGGACACTGGAGCAGGTTTTTAGCAAATTAGTTTTTGAAAATCACATGCCAAAACGTTTTTGGTGGTGTTTGAAGTGTTAATTCATCCTGAAACGGACACATGATGTGTTTATGATGCTGTCTGCATTCTTAATACTTTCGATGTGGTTTTTTAAAAGAATTGAGACAATGTTTAACTTTTACATATTTTGTATCTGTAAAATTCATAATAAATCTATAAATATGTACGATACTACATTTTTCTGAATTGTTATCTTAACAGGAGTAATCAAGATGGAATTAATATTCAAGAAAAAAAGAATAGCTGAAAGTGGTTAAAATACTGTAAATTTTCTTTTTTTCACATAAAATGATTTGGAATAATTTAAAATTGATGACTATGCTGGAGATTCAAGTTGAGCTCAGAATTTTTAAAAAAAGAATTTATTTATCCAAAAATTCAATCTTAATATAAATGAAACAAAAATAGATGATTCAAACACAGCAATTCTACATATATGGAACTTGGTCCTGATGGTGGAATGAGCTCCAAAACTAACGGGGGAATACAATTGCTCCATAGTTATTTGTGAATGATTGAAACTTTTTTCCCCACTATCTCAGTAGAGAATGTTTGATTGGCAAGTCTCAACTTGGGTAAGATTACAGGAAAATTCATAATTATCTCCATTGAATATAATTGACAAATCCTTAATTTGACATTATTTAGCAAAATATTTTGAATTTATTATTAAAAACTAAATGGACACAGATCATTCCTCTTTGTTAATCATAAAAATGATTTCCATTTAATATTGAAAATGGCAGCAATACCTCTTGTTCAATCAAGTTTAAAATTTTGATTTAAAAAATTAGAAATTTTTACGTTTGCAACAGTTTACATTAAGATGCTGACAAAAATGCCTAAAAAATCAAGTTTAAAGCTGATTCACTTTTAACTTGATTTTTTTTAATTTCATTTTAAACTTTTGATTGAATTGATCAGTGGAATTACTGTTACTATTAAATGGAAAGTTATGCTAATGTAAAGGAGAAGATTCCTTTGAGCTTTTTACTCTCCTCTTACTAATCTAGTTTTGATCTAAGCTCTTCAAATGAGTCTTTGTGCAACATTTGAATTGTTTTTAAATTCTGTCAATCTGTTGTCTAGTTATATTCTTTAAATAATTTTATAAATTTTACTTTTCTATTCTATTTATCTACAGCACAAGAAGAAAATAATTGACCAATAACTCTTTAATTGAATAAAGTGATTGAATTATGCAGGAATTGTTCTTGTTTATCAAAACATTTTTAATTATCCCATGGTATTTTGTAACATTAATATTACTAAAATGCCTTAATTTGTAATGCTACATTTTGTAGGAAAAAAATCAAAATAATAATAATAGTAGATTGTGTTTAACTTGAAAGATTATAAATTGTTTAATCAGTTTAGAGAGATTTTGTGGAGCTGCTTATTTTATAAAACTTCAACCAGAAATGCATGTTTATTTGTATTTTGAAAAAATCCACTTTCAAATAAGTTTATTATTTTTGAGTCAAGGATATCCTTAACTTTAATTTCTACTAGATAAAGAAAATAAATTATTTTGTTGCACTTCTGTAATCTATATTGTGTTCTGTTAATATGGCCTTACAGGGAGTTTGACAATTACTAGCTTAAAGAATGTGAATCATGGCCGACTCGTGTGATGTTCTTTGAATCACAAGGGAAGTAACTCTATTGGCTTTCTTTCATAATAAGGATGCAATAATAATACTTGTCTTGAATTTCTTGGTGCTTGTTGATATGTTCTTACAAAATATTTTTATTTTTCAGGTTTCCAAATGGCGAAGTACAAGTGCCTTGACAAACTATTCAGATGTTTTAACAAAAATTGTCTGAATCACCTTTGAGTTAAACTTAATTTATTCAAATTTTGTAACTGGTAACATTTACACAAGACACCATGCTGTTGGACACAAGTTTAGCACAATAAACATATTTATTACACCTGAAATGCTTTTATTTCTGTTTGTAACACAATATTTGCATATGTGTAAGTTTTATGAAAAAGTTGTCCTGAAATTCTAGGCTTAGATCACACCTGTTTATCATGTATCAAGATTTACAGTAATTGTTTGCCTAAGTGGGTGTATAATATGAGCATTATTATTGCACTAATTGACATGTTATATTCAATATACTTACAAGAGAATGCCTATCAAAATGATGTCAAAAGGAGACATTCTTTCTATATAAATTAAATCAAATCAAATCGCATCGCGACAAGCGATTTTGGACCCAATAACCAGATCTAACAACTTTTTCTTTTTTTATGCATTAAAAATCCCCAAATCCAAAATGTCTCGAATTAAAGGGGGACAACTTATGTTAAAACGCAACAAGTTAAGTCCCTTTATAGCTACTTTTTTTCCTTCAAAATTTAATATTTAACTTTAGTCACAGGCTAAAAATATTCAAAAGATAGTTGTTTTGAGAACTAAAAAATATATTTTTAGCAATTCTATCAGATTTTAATTTAAAAAATGTTAATTTGGTAGCACTGCTGCTTGAGCCAAATAATCAGAAGTGGTGCAGTACAGAAAATTGTCGATTTGCAACCCATTACATGTTGAGAGCAAAATATAAATGAATACTGGCTGTCTTGTAGAGAAGGTGGGGAAACTCTGATATGGGTCAAATGTGTTTAGGCTTGAGGTGCCTTTGACACAGTAGGGGGTGGAAAACAAGGACATGTGATGTGGGAGGGTGTTTAGATAAAGTCGGATGTTTGTTTTGGTTTTTAAATAGATAAGAGGTGTGTGTTTGTTTTTTTTTTCTTAAAGGGTGTAGTGTATATCATCCAATTCCACTTGTTTCAAAATCAGTTTATTTAGGTGAAAAGATCCCAGTCTTTTAGATATGTTTTTGATTAATCAGGCTTTCTGTAGTTCCCAAACCAGAGGTCCGCAGTCTGCAGACCCCAGAGGATCCTCAAAGGTATTACTGGGGGTCCGTGAGCTTGTTGAGTAGGCAGACATTTCAAAAGCCTAGGTTTCGTGGGCAAATACATTTTTTTTTAAAAAGGTCCTTGGTAATGTCTAGGTTGGGAACCACTATTCTAAACTGACCCTCTCGAATATGGTGACAACATGAAAGGAGGACAAATTAACGTGCATTTCGAGGTGATGCCGGACGGTGAACAGATTGCTCAAAAGCCAGACGTCTGGCCACCCTAGCCTTACATGTTCATATACCCCCTTTTTTTTAATTTAAAAAACAAATAAATTGTATTACGTAAACACCACCCTCAGAGGGGTTTGTAGTGTAGTTTGTTGATTAGATCCCTAATGGTTAAAGAATGGCTGTAGCAATATTTAGTTTGTTTAGGTTTATGCTGAGATCGGTGGTGATTTGGCTAATAGGTAGTATGATTCATCTTATGGTGTTTTTGTCATTCTTTTTATTTTGTTCTATTTTAGTTCAATGTATTTTGTTGGCTTTAGTATGAAATATCATGGATAATGGAGGGATCTAAATTTAATGTTATTGTCAGTCTTATGTAGTAGGGTGTCGAGGAATGGTAATGTGGCATCTGTTTCTCTTTCTTGTGTGATTTTGATAGAGGGTTCTTCTATGTTGAGTTTTGCTATTAGGTTATATAGGTTTGTTTGGTGTGGGTATAGAATCAGGGCATCGTCAATGTAGGGAAAATAAATAGCTGTCTTGGGTATGATATTATGAAAGGGCCCGATTCCAGAAATTATAGAAAAAGGCAGGCCAGCACTCCACTGATAAGCCAAATCTTTGTAGTAGTTTTTGTCAAGGTTAAAGAAACATTGATTAGTGCAGATTTTTATGAACCTGTCTGTAGGTAGGGCTAATTTTGTTTGGGATTTTCTAAGGTGGTTTCTGAGTAGGTGTAGTCATTTCTTAACTTGAATGTTTGAGTGATGTTACGTCTAAACTGACCGTTAATTTGTCCTTCAATTTTACAAAAAGTGTTTTCATAAATAAGAAAAATCAATCGTTATATCAGATAATTATTTAAAGTGTAAGCAATATAGTCTAGTGTCTTAGACAGGCTGTTTATCTAGAAGAACTAATTGTATCTCATTTCATTAATTCTTAAATTTTGTTAAAACAGTATCTTTTTTTCCCCCCATCCTAGCAAAATCTGCTGCTATTTTAATGGCATTACTATTCAATTGCCTAAAACAAAACAGTATAATTCAAATTATTTAAAAAAAAACTTGAATATTATTGGATTGGCCAAAAAGTTTTTGTTAGATGACATTAGATAAGTATTTAGTTTTAACTAACTTCAATCAAAATGATTGCTTTTGATTGTAGTGAGTGTAGTGACAGCTGTCATATCAGCATACATTTTTTAAAAATTCACCAAATTCTGACTCATTTTGGACCGAGATTTGACACATTCCAAAAGGTCACTGTTTTTAAGACACCGATGACATCAGCTACTATGTCAGCTGACTCGGTCTGAAACAAACAAAACAACTCAAATTACTTATTTATGGATTTTGTTTTGAAACAATAACAATATAAATTACTTATTTACGGATTTTGTTTTAATAACTACATACAGTTTAAGAAATCTTTCTTTTTTTTTTTTTTTTTTTTTTTTTTTTTTTTTTTTTTTTTTTTCCCAAAATCAATGTAATTTAATATCTAGTTTAAAACAAAACATATATATGGGTTTTTGGTGCTTCTGACTCGTTAATAAAAAATGTTTTTGTTTTCATAAATACATGCCAAATGGTTTCTGCCGAAAGTTTTGTGTAAAGAAGAAAAACCTTCTATGGATACCAATTAGATTTCTTTAAGTTATAACTTGTATTTTAGCCTTTTTTTAAAAAAAAAAAATTGATCCAATATGCTTATTGCAATTTGTACTGTACTAACACGGATACTTTTTATTTGAATATTCAATACAACACCAAAAAAGTATGCGCTGTAAGAAAAACGTGCTTTATTTCTAAAATTCCAATTCTTCATCTATCTCAATTTGTTTTCTTGGTTGTGGAATCTTTTCATGTTTTCTTCTTTTTAAAAAAAATAATATTTAGAATATCTTTTCCTTCACAAGCACCTTTTCAGATTTCATGAAATATAATCGGTTCAAAAAATCAATTTGTTTGGAGATGTATAATTTAATGTTTTATCTATCCAAAACCAAATTCCAATAAGTGTTTTATTTAGTTTTTAAATATTGTTTTTATTTGTGTAAAATTGTTTTTAAAATAATACTGATTCCAATTTAACTGATCAGATATTAATGGTTAGCGATGGGTTTTATTTTTATGCCAATTAAGAAGGTTCTGCTTTTATGCTGTTTTCCAACTTTGATCTAAAACGTTAACCGCCATATGTAGCAATTAAAACAAAATCCATAAGTATTACTTATTACTACTAAGACAATTGTACATTTTGTGATGAAAGTACCAAATTTGGCAGATGTGTTGATAGATATATTGGGAACAAAACTGTATATTGGACCATCACAATCACTGTGGCAGCCATTTTTCAAAATGGCCACCAGCGGTTGGTCAAACTTTTTTATCTCATTGGTACCACATGCATCAACGGACATAATCTAGATTCTGGTAACTGTGAAAGCCAAATAACCTACTCACTCACAAGTTTACGGGTTAGATTTGATCTTCTGTCAGCCATAGGGCTCTCATAGCTCAAGTGGTAGAGCAGCTGATACAGAAAAAAAACAGGTTTCCTGAGGCAAAAGGGATGCGAGTTCGAGCCATGCATGCAGCACATGTTGCTCACACTAGATGTGCCCACCAAGTCACAGCAGCTACTTTATACATCCTGCAGTACCGGGCCTACAATATCCGTGACAGAGTATATAAAAGATGAGCCTTTTGGGGTTTGACAAATGGTGCTCAAAGAGGGAAGAGAGCTGCTCTCAATTCCAGTACTGGGCAACTGTCATGGCATTGGAGCTGTGTTTACTGGTCTATGTCTGATCCCTGCAGCAGTCCTCCTTCAGCATGTACCTCGATGCTCTGAGAGAGCTCATCCCCTGGTTTTTTGCTCTGGACCATAACAACTATACCCGCTGGATCCCAGTTCATCTCTATGACATGACTGAACTACAAACAAGACACCCAGATGTTGAGAGAGAATTTAATGCTGGCAATTTCACCATTCAGGTCAACTGGGTCTTCTCAGCAATCCCCATCGATCAAGCACATGAGCAGAATAATGCTTGCCTAGTGCCCCCTGGCAATAGATGGTAGCTGGCCCTGAGGTTGCAGCACTGATTGAGGACTTTGAAGATGCACACCAGCTCATAGGAAGACGAGATGAAGTGCTCCGTCATGGCCAGAAAGCATTTAGTGGTTGCAGAAAGAGCTACAGGTGCTATAAGACTACACTTCAGTGTACATGGCTCTGTTACGGTTTAATAAAGTTATCACTGTAACATGTAGAGACAATCTCACCATTTTATGTTTTCTTTCATTTGTTATTGCCTTCCATAAATAAATGCCTTGTAATAAAACATATTTTTCACTTTAACTTGTAGGTCTGGTTAGTCACACAATAGAAACTGTCATGTGACCAATGACTTTTGGCAGCATGCCTTATTGGAGATAATCAATTGGAAAAAGAGTGATCAATAAATCACCTTTTTGTTGGGCAGTGATTTCTAAAAAAAAAAAGTCCAGATTTTCATTATGAAGCTGGTAGACACAAACTAATGTACCAATTTAGCATAAACTTACATTGTAAATTGAACCACAGCTCCCACTAAAAACCTATTTCAGAGGGGAATTTTTATAGACATAATTGTTTAAATTTTCAGCCATCTAGCTCCATTGGTGCGGCTTGTACACGCGATACATACATGGTTTTCCAGTTGGCTATGTTGACAGTTTTGGTTGATGGTTTCTAATAGTTTTGGTGCTGGAAACAGCAGCTTGAGGGTGGCCAAAATGTTCTGTGTCAGTAACTGCTGGCAGCCATTTTGAAAAATGGCTGCCATGGTCATTAGAATGCCAATCCGCAATGGCCCAATATCCAGATTTCTTCTAAATATATCAAGCTACATATCTACCAAATCTTCTATTTTAAGGTAAAAATATAACTCAAGTTTTTTTTTCAGTTTTCAAGTTTATGTTGATGGTTTTGGTTGACTGTTTCTAATACAGAGAAAGATTTATACAAACTACAAATCTTTATCTGTATTAGAAACGAAGAACATGTCAAAAAGATTTTGCCAAGTTTCCTTCCGGAGCAATGCTCCACAGTTCAGTGGATGTTAATAGTTATCAAATGCTGACTTTATTTGAGAATAATCAATTGTTATATGATGCACAAGATATCAAACAGAGAAATATTTTTGCGATGGAAATCATTTGGAGTTGCTTTTATGTATGGCTTACACAAATGAAAAAAAACTGGACCATTATTTCCTTGTGATTGTAACCTTGTAACAAATATTTGTTTTTGAAACAAATTGTGATGGTCAATGAAAGTTGGAATGCAAGAGAACGAGGAGCAAGTGAAATGAGCCACCACTAACCATACCAAAGACTGGTCTTCATCCAAAAAAAGGTGATGTTTGTGTATATATGGTTGGATTGGAACAAAAATCTCTACTATGAACTCCTTCAGGAGAACCAAATGATTGATTCAAACAAGTACTGCTCTGGCAGCAAAAAGTGTTAGTACAGTTGTATGTAAGAAAAAAAATCTCTTCCTGGACTTGAATGTT
>VCCN01006291.1:335940-350723 GCA_006491835.1 Architeuthis dux
AAAATTTCAATTTGTGGCCTGTAAGAAGGAGGTTGACAAGTGCTGGATGTTGGTCATGGGTGACCTGGGATTGTGCAAAGAAAGAGCATTCATTCCTGAATCATTTTAAATAGACACATATTTGGCCAGCTTTTCAGCACTTAAACTTACAAATCGAGACAAAATCAAACAGCTTCAACTACAATAGATTAATAATAATATACAAATTGCCCATTCTTGGGAACCTCAATACTGAAGAGCCCACTGGACAAAAGCGCTTGAAAACCTGTGTAATCATTGCAGTAAAATATAACACCTGTTAAAGAAGAGATCAATATTTAAAGAAAATGCAACTTGTTAATAAAGTTATTTGCTGACTTCATATAAGTATGAAAGTCTCGAAGCAAGAAAGCTTTTGTTTTTTTTAAATTTAAAACTTGCTAATATTTTAATGTTCCGAATGTCAAAAGGTAATTGATTCCAAAGTTTGGGTGCTATACAGCTGAAACTCCTGCGCACAGGAGTCATATTTATAAACATTTTGGAGAAACTGAGCAAAATTAACATTTAGATTTATCATAAAATGTATTTTATTTAATTAAAAATTATTACTGAAAAACTTTTGATCATATGAAAATATTGTTATTAGTATAATTTCTTTTGCAGTTGAACAATTCATCAACATTTTCATTCCCTCTAATGATAACATATTTAGTAACATAGCAAATTCTGGTGGTAGGAAGAGAATTAAACAATAATTACAGTTGCATTTTAATTCTGACTGCATTTGAGCCAGGTATATACAGGCAAGGCATTTTGTTATTGCTGCCCACTGACCTTTCCACTACTCCACTGCTTAGCTATAGTTATTTTCTGCGCTAATAAACTATATATTTCTGGCAGAGAGGAAAAAGAAATTTAATTTTATCAGGAAAAAATAGGATTGTCATTTGTGAGGAATTAATGACATAAGCATCCCTAACATAATAGCAAGATTTAATTATTTACATTACATTTCAAAATTGAAAATTTTAAAATTAAGAAATTTTGTAATTGAGGCATTGTCTACTCGAATAGGAAATAAAGTTTTGGTGCAAAGAAAGAGCATTTGATGCGTTATGAGAATCGGCTGAATTTCCTGCCACAAAGATCTGAGCTATTCTTTCAGGAAATTCATTACAAAATCTGTTTTAGTTTCTTGAAAAAATCAGAATAGACTTAATATATTGGTTCTGAGGTTTGCCTTTTTCATTTGACCTCCAAACAATTACATATTTAGCTTGGTGGTTAACAAATGTTTTTCATCGTCATCTGAGTATTTAAATCTATTTCTGGAGTATATAAATCAGTGCTAGGAAAATAGAACCTACTAATGGACACTAGTTTCAACAGTTGTTGTTAACTCAGTGAGGATTAAACATACTGTAAATAGCCTTTGAGATTGGGATGGTATTCAATGTACAAAATAGACATTGTGGGTGTTTAAACTTATGTGTCACACACTTTAAAACAAGATGACAAAGGTATTCAATTATAAGGAAGGAGTCATGGGTGATGTTCATATTTACTAAGTGTTGGCTATTCAGTTAGGATCAAACACTACAGTAGCAAATTGTTTGTTGTATATATTGTGTATATATATACTATATAAAAGTCTGTAATTTGTGTGTCTCTCTGTCCTAACATCATGGCCAAATGGAAAGCCCCAGGCTCTGATTTTTTGCATGGATATTGACTTAACCTTGGATAAAAAATAGGTTATTTTTTTGTTGAAAATTCCAACACTATCAACTGAACACATATTTTATATACAGAAGTAATGACGGTAAGTGTTCCAACATATTTGTGTTTTTGAAAAAAAATTGTATGAGAGAGTGAGAATGTTTTTATGTAAGAGAGAGCAAGAGAGAATGTCTGTATGTGTGGTGGGGGAAAAGTAATCTCGCTAAAAGTCAAAAGTGGGGAAACTTTTTTTTCTCTTCTAGGGGTCAAAAGTGAGGGTTTGAAAAAAAAAGTTGTATGAGAGAGAATATACATATAAACGTTCTCTCTCATACAACTTTTTGCGAGAGAGAAAATGTACTTTTTTTTGCAGTTTCCAAATCATGGGACTACTTGATCTTTCCAGTTCCACAACATCAAATATAAACTTTTGCTTTTTTTGCAGAACTTTGAATTCTCAATGCCCCAATCTATGGGAGTTCAAAATCAATATTTATTTTCAATAAATCTTTCTACACTTATTAAAAGAATCCTCTCTAATAACATTTAGGGAAGATTTCTTCCTTAATGCAAATAAAAATGGCTGAATTCCTTTCATGGAATCATCAGTTACAAATGGAAAAAAATACTAATGTTCTATTTTGAAAATTCCAAATCTGCAAAATTATGTCAAATATTGTTTTGTTTGGCAACTTTTCTGTTTGACTTTACTAAGGTATAATTTTTTGAAAAAAATAAAAATATTTTTCTTTATTATAAGTTAATAGACTTGTTGGGATATGTTGGGCTGAGTTGTTGGAGGTTGGTTTGATTGATTGATTGATTTTAGTGGCATATCAACCCATGATGGGTCATTTAATGCCGAAATCAGTTTAAAATCTTTTTAAAATTGAGTCTTGCGACTTTGGTGAAAGAAAAGGTGGCCCCTGGTTGGGGGGGGGGGGTCCTATCCCTCTGCAAGGTATACAGTAGCGCATTCTAGGCCTCAGCCGACAGGGCCGCGTTGAGGGTTGGGGTACAGAAAACTGGGGGTGTATGAGGGAAAGAGGAAGAGGGTGTGTGCTGCCTCTATAATGGTTTGCTGCAAAACAAACGATGAATGTCAACTCTTGTCTTTGTCCTGGAGTTTGACAAAAAATCCTTAAATTTTTTATTTTATTCTTTAACCAACTGTTGTTATTAAATAATAACAATGTGTTATATTGCTGGTTTTCACTGTGTTGTTGCTTGTATCGGCAGGGTTTCTGTGTCAGCTCTATTTTTATATCAGCTTTAGTTTTATCAGTGAAACACTGGCTGGCCGAGTCTCATTATTGTGTCCTTATTGTCTTCGATCACTCAAGGTCATAGATTATTTCTTCTGCTTACCTGAACCATAAGTCACCTTAATGGGTCGCTCATAGATGATTTATTTCTTCACTGTCACTCACGGTTCACTTGCTTCTCGATTCACTGTTGTCAATATGGCCTCCCACGTGTTACTTCCAGAACGAGGCTCTGTCTTAAAATGCGCTTTTCATAAAGACAAGATTACACTCACACAAGACTTGGTTCTCAGCCAAATAAGTGGTAGTAGGAGTACCCAACACTTCCCCATTTTTAGAGGAGTACTGTGGTCTTTTTTGCTTCACTTCCAAAAACTTAATCTCGGTCCATTCTCTCTTTGACCGTCTTGAATCTGAAACCAAGTTTTGCATTTCAGGTGTTTGTCAATTTGTTATATTACTGATTTTCTCTGAGTTGCTGGTTGTTGTTATCAGTTGTATTTTATATTGGCATAATCGTGGCTGGCTGAGTCTCGTTATTGTATCCTTGTTGTCTCTGATCCCACAAAGTAATAGATTACTTCTTCTGGACCATACCTGAACCATAACTCAGTAACCATAATGTGTCGCTCAAAGGACGACTCACTTCTTCACTGTCACTCACGCAGGGACTTGCTTGTTTACAATATGGCTTCTCGTGTGTTGCTTCCAGACGAGGCTCAGTCATAAAAAGCGCCTCTTGCTGAGACGAAATTTCACTCATGTGAGAATTAGTACTAAACTGAATAAGTGGTAGTAGGAGGTGATGTCACTGTAGTAGTGGGAGTATCCAACACAAAGTTAAATAATAAGAAACTTATATATAAGTGTCAAATATTTACAAGTTAATTTTAGTCCGGTCCCTTGTGGAATTTCGTTCAAACTTTTGAGGAATTCTGAAAATTATACATTTTGAAAATTTTATAGGATAACAAATCAGGAAAACTTTGAATCCATTTTCTTTGATGTCATTATGGCGGCCATCTTGGATTTTAAATGGCAACCTTCCAATACTAGCTCTTCAATATCTCAACTCATAAGATCAAGATTCCAGTGGCCAAATCTATATTTTGGGGGGCAAAAAATCTAATGGTGCTAATTACAAATATATATAGATGGCCAATGACCCATGTATTGGCGGCCATCTTGGATTTTTTATATGTGTAACTGAATTTTCTTAAGTGTTTCTCATTATCTTGACTCCTATATTAGCTAGGGTAATGATTATTGTGGCCAAACCAACATTTCAGCAGCAAGGATTCCACTGGTGCTAATTACAAGCAGGTACAGATGGTCAAAAATACATGAGTAACCATTTTGGATGTTATGAATTTACGTTTCCTCATATATCTTGGTTTCCAGTAGGGCACAAAACAGAAAAAAAGCGAATTTCAGAGTTTGACACTCAAAACGTAAACACAATCAAACTGTCATGTCTGAAGCTCTGTAGACCTGTCTACACATCTCCATTGTCCTCACTATCATCATCACTGTCACTAGCAAATGTAATATCCTGAGAATCTTCATCATTCTGGCAGTCAGTGTTACACTGACATAGCTCCATGCAGGGTAAGCTCCTCTGACTTGCATGGACAAGTGTAAGGAGCAGTCTGTTTCACATTGACATCTCAATGATAGCCTCTGGCGGTGGGAGGGACTAAGTTGTGATTGGTTTCAGCTGGCCATCCTTGTCCTTGTAGTATCCATTTTATAGTGGGTCAAGGAACTCCTGCTGGGCGATGTCTGCCTGACCCACATGCTGGCCTGGAAATGGGCTCTAAGGACATGCTGCTTGAGAGCACCAAGTGTGGGTGGAAGCTTGTCACTTTCTAACATGTGCTTGCAGAAAAGATGCCTTCTCAGTTCAGGGATTTTGTCGATTTGGATCCCCTTTGGTAAGTATGAAGTGCATACAAACCTAGCTAATGTAGATAGAAGACCCTGTATCACTGCGCTGGTTTGAGAAAGCATCTGTAGAGCCTTGAGGACACGATCATCTGCTTTGAGGTAGATATTCAACCAGGTTGCTTTGCCTATTCTAGAAAAACGCACAGTGTTGTCTGCTCCTGTAAATGCATGAAAGCCTTAGCCTGATCTGCACCCAGAGCTGTCCATATTGGTTTCACTTCCCAAATCCAAGATGCCATTGAAACAAGTATTTTTCAGCAAGAGTTCATAATTTGTTATAACCAAAACCAGTAGATCTGTGTCTCTGAGAGAAGAACACAAGCTGTGCAGGGGTTGTGACGTGATGCCAAACTGCAGGGTGGATCACCAAGGTGTCTGCTTCTTCATGGTTGTTTCCTTCAAAGTGCAATTGATTGTTGCTCTCTGTGTGTCCTGCAGCAGAAGAAATGACAAGCTGGGCAGAGTTTTTGCTGTATTCAACTTTGATGCAAGATACTCCATTAGATCAGCCTTTGTTTTGCCATGGGAAAGTAAACATCTCATTGGAATGTTCGTGTCATGTTTGTGTCATCTCTGATTTGATATTGGATTGCATTCTTACCTTGGCTTCTTTTGTCTCTTGTGAAGTGCTTTAAAGAATCAGCCTTGTAGGTGTCAAACATCAGAATCACCTCATTGTAGTCTCTGGTTAGGGACAACAGTCTGTCATAGAACCATTCACTTAAATTTTTGATAGTGACTACTGTTGCTAGCTTCTTTATCAGCTTTTGATTTTGTGAGTAGGATGACCATCTTGACTTGAGCTCATAGTTTCAGTGTCCATTGGAGCTTCATCTGTATCTTGTGGTTTGTGCTGATCTGCTTGTGTGTTCCTTTGACAACTGTTCTAAGAGGTGGATCAACTTGACTTGTCAGTGCATGGCAGTATGTCCCCATTGGGGGCAAAGAGTGCTCTTGGTATCTGTGTGAACTTGTAGTTGCCAACAGATGGCTTTTGGTCTACAAGTCTACCATACAGATCTTTGGTCTGCTTCAGATGTACAGTTTTGTCTCTGATTTTCACAAGACGCCTGTGAAAATCAGAGACAAAACTGTTGCCAGACATGAACATTTTGTTGTTTTCCTTCTTAACTGGTTCCCAAAGGACAATTTCTCCATTGATTCTCTCTGACACATACTCTTCGTACAGTTTCTGTCCAGTATCATCAATGTTCAAGATCTGTGGGATGTAGGCATGTGTGATACTGTTGTACAACTTATCACTTTCAGTGGTAACTGGGTTACCATGACTCAGTATGGCATTGTTGATTTTGTCAATTGCCTCAAGATCTCTTCTGATCTCACTAGATCCTAGTTCAGGATGTTATGTGTTCTTGATTCAATGATTGCTTTATTTTTGGAAGATTCTTAACCCATCAACTGTGGATGATGGGAATTTCTGTCATTGCAGTTCTATGGCTAACTCAATAAGATTTCTGCTCTATTGTGATTGATGGCAACTCGGTTCTATCTGTGAGTCAGGGCTTTTATCTTGCAATGGATAACTATCACATTTGCCATCTTCCACAGTTGGATAGGTTAATTACAAGGTTTAAAAATGTTAGTATTGGTAAACAATCAGTGTAAGTATTGTATCAACTGATGAAATTGCTGATAAATGGAAAGAGTGACAGTTAAAACAGCCTAATCACAAAAATAATATAAAGAGCTTTTCAGACAATTGAACAATTTCTTCTTGTTTTGGATGATACATTCTATGGCCTTCTTCAGGTGTACTATCCGAATGCAATGGTAGTAAATAGAATTCTTTTTTTTCACAGACAGTATCTTCACAAAAAGTATTGTTTTGTGTAATTATTAGGGTTTTCAAAGATACAGTGTCACTCAGTGTTAGAATGATTTGTGGTACCTATTTTCATAGCTTTTAATCACATATTAAAAGTTTTGAGTTGCCGAAAACCCAATATTAAAAGAAGGCTGACATTGTTCAAGGTTAGGGTGTTCATATTAGTTTGAGCAAAGTTCACTTTTAGGCCAAGAAATATTCAATAGAACAGTAGTTGAGGCTGAGAAAAAATACAGCAGATATAACAATTTAGTCAGCTATGAAATGAATGCTCCCTTTAGCAATCCTGGTAACTTAGCAACTGGTCATAAAATATTCTCATGTTGTTATCATTATTTTTATTAAATTTGACTATTTTTTCCCCATCATCTTAATTTTAGTTGTTTTTGTATAAAAACAACTAAAATTAAGAAGAGAAAAACACTAGTCAAATTTAATAAAACTAATGTAACAATACTTCATCCAATAGTAATGATAAAGATAGTTATCATTAGTTTGTTGGTTTCTATGCATAACTGTTTTCTATGCTTCTTCTATGTCTATTAAATGTTGAGAGAGAGAGAACATGGCAACAAGATAATGAAGGAGAGTGGTAAATGCTGAAAGACAGAGATAGCTAGTGAGAGAAAAAGTGACAGGTACTTACCACCATCATCATCTTTTTGGGAGAGTAACAGAAACCTTTTGTTTTTAAACTAACACAGAGTTTTTTCAAATTCCCTTAAATAATCATTTTATAATTAGATCCATCTTAAAAACAACAGTTGGTAAACACTATGCTATTAAATTTCTTTATGACAAGAAAATCAGGCTTGTTTTGGTTTCTAAGATTTTTAAAGATGCAATCTTTAGTAATCTTTTTTGAAAAGAAATGACTTAGAAGTGAAATTTACAGAACATCTTACTCATAATAGTGATAAAAAAAGATCTGTAATCTCCCAAAAAACTCCAAAGTTTAGTAGTATTTTATATCAATTTACTTACAAAAATATTATGTACCTTATATCAGTGAGTAGATATCATGCAGTAATTAGACCAATGTAGGTCTCTATCTATTATTTCCCAGCTCCTCATCATCTATGATGAGCATGGATTACATAGTTTTCTCGTAGGAGAAGGTGTAACAATATTTTTCTCTGCTTGACCATTCCCTCTCTAGGCTAGACTTGAAAGTGTTCACATTCTCTGCAGTGACTGTGGCTTCACTCAGACAGTTCAAGTTCGTTGTCACTTCTTGCACGATTTAAGAAAAAGAAATCAAAGCCTTTTATTTCAATTGACATTCCAAAGATTATTCTGAGTTGGGTTATGTGTTTTTCAGCTGCTGTTTCTTCACTAATTTGAGTAAAGGAACTGATTTAAATGTTATCATGACAGAATTTACATTTTCCATTGCTTTCATTCTTGAAGCTTTGAAAAGTAATATTGCAGAATATTCTCCATAGTAAATATTAATTACATTGAATGTAGTATAGTATGTTTTCAAACTTTCATACCAAGGGCTGAGTAAGATTGAATCAAATATAAAAATAGAAACTGCATTTTTTAAGACTTTCATGTCTAATACTCCACAAACTATAAAGCTATGGAATGTTGTAACCATCAGGTAACATTAAAAAAAATAGATTGTAACATAAATTTAGCATTAGCACTTAAAACAACTCTTGTAGTAAAGCATTTTTTAATACTGTAGCTTAAATACTTTTTATACTGTGTCTTGAATATCTTTGCCACAAGAAAACCAGAGGTATCTCAAAGTCACTCCATTAATTGTATAATACAAAATACCTATAAGGTATAAAAATATCTGTGTAAGGAACTAAGATGATGATGTTACCATTAGTAATTCTTTTTATTTGAATTTTTTAAAAAAGCAAAGAGCAACTTACATAACTGGTGCAGCAAATGGCTTAATATTAAGCCAAAGAAACTTTGTCTTTTTCCAGTTATTGCATCAGCTTCAAGAGCTTCAAAATGCCTACAAAAAAAAAGAAAGAAAATAGAATGCCCAAATATGTGGCAAAGCAAAAAGGCCTAATGTTTTGATAATTATACAGAAAATACAGCAAACATTAGGATGAATGCAAAATACAAAAGGATATGTTTCCTGGTGCTGAAGATAACCCAATTTTGACTGTCTAAATTTATGAAAAGAACAAAGATAAAAATAGGGTCATACTTCTACCTACCTTACCAAAATATTTTCTGGGTTGATTACTTATACAGGTCCTTTTGTTAATTTCTTGTTTATAGAAATGATTTTCTTTTAAACCTTTGTAAATAATTTCAATTCATATTGCTATGGATATGATACCCAAGGTTAAGCTGCACCTACCAATAAGACACTCCAATTCTGCAACTACAAATATTGAGTAAAAACGTAAAACTTTGTTGGGTTTATTAAGCAAAAAATAAAAACAAATATTTCATTTTCAACATTAACTTTATTAAACAACATTTATTTACTGTTTTATTTCACTATCATCTGCCAGTCAAATTTTCATCTAGGGAATTGAAATTTTTTTTCATTGAGACAATTCTATAAAGATCGGAATAAATGGTAAGCTGAAAATGCTATACAGAATTTTGGCTTTAACAAACTCGTGGATCAATCCAAATTCACTTTGGATTTTCCGAACAAAGTTCCATAAATGCAGTGAACATGTGTAACATATAAATGTGGCGAACATGTGGACCATAACAAACTCTCTTCTTATTTACTGTTTTTTATTATTATTTACAATTGTTTTTATTTTATATTTTATAGAACTGTACATAACATTAGTCATTTGTGTGAAGAGGTAAAGTAGAAAATAGAACAAGAAACAACCGAACTGCCTTTGGATTTACCAAACAATGTTTGTTAAATGTGGCAAACTTCCGAAATTACTTATTTACCGAACGAGGGGCAACCATCGAGTATAACGAAATTTCGGCTTTAACGACAACCGTCTCCCCTCAATTGGTTTGTTATAACAAGGGTTTACTGTATCTGCTGCATACCATGGAGGAGCGATAACTTCCAAGTAACATTTTTTGCTTGGTCACCATGGAATCAGGAGGTCTAGCATTATCCTGATAGAATATTACGCACTTTCTATTTACTAATTCCAGATGCTTTTCGTCAACTGCTGTCTTGAGTTGGTCTATTTGGGAGCAGTACTCGTTCGAATTGTTTAGTTCTCTAGAAGGAGCACATAGTAGTGGATGCCCTTCCAATCCCACCATATACACAGCATCACCTTTTTTATGCCTTTTGTATGGTTAGTGGGCATTCATTTGACTTGTCCCATGGTCACATTCCATATTGTTGTAAAGTATCCACTTTTCATCACCTAACAATTTGTTTTTAAAAAATCGAACATTTAATTGTTTTTTTTGCTTAACTTATGTGGAAGCCATACAAAAAAGTGACTGTCATAACCAAGCTGGTGCAAATGTTTTTGAATGCTTGATTTGGATATTTTGAGAATGTGGGCTCCTGTGTTGTATAATGTTGATTCAAGTAATATTTTGATGTGATTGCTATCAACCTCAATTGGTCTACTTGACCTTGGAGCATTGTGAAACTTCACATAAACTGTTCATATCTTTTTATTGCATTTGAGTAGCATTTGAGTTGCATTTTTACCTTTCTTAAAAAAAGCATAATATGCTGAAAATGATGCTTATTTTCTTCCAACTTCAATGTTAGAATCAAAAACAAAAATGTCCAAATTTAAAAAAAATCTTTTTAAAATGCATGTGATGTGACAGCTGTCAGAATACAATCAAAATCAATCTTTTTGAAGAAAGTTAGATAAAACTAAAACTCCCAATGCAAACCAAAGGACAAATGTTCAATGTATAACATTATTGGTTTGTATCAAAATGCTCCCGCTAAAATATGATTTAGGCAATATAACATTTGATTTGTGCGCTGCAGGGTAAATTTTGAATACCTTGGGGGGGGGGAATAGCAATGCAGGGAAAAACAGTTAAGAACTATGATATATGAATATGATGCATTAGTATAAATTAAATTATAAGAAATATTATTGTCTGCGACAGAGTTCACAAATTAATACACACACACACACACATCTTTCATGTAATTTTTACTAGACTAGTTAATTTCTCTATGAGAGATATTTTTCAGGTTGCACATCTCCAACCTGTGGGAATTTATAAAGAGAATACCAAAAAATAGAAATACCATACATGCTGGTATATAAGAGACATTAAAAAAACAAAAACAATACAAATACTACACTGCGTCCAATGTGCTGGTATTATGACTAGTGAGCTGTTTAACGAGGCTCAATATGGATAGTTATATGGCTTAGATGAGTTGCAGTGAATGGTAGTCCTCCAATTACCGTTGCAAACCATTTAGTCTGGCATATACAGTAACTTGTAACATCACATCAATGGATGCAGATGCCTTGTTTCACAATTTTATTCTCTGTACAATGGAAAGATATATTATAATAGTGTGACTGTTATTAACATCATTATCACTATACTAGAGTGCCCCAGCAATACCTTACAATATCATCAAGCTTTGTTGTTTTTCTGTCACAATGTGAAAATGCCAAATCCATGCAGCCTCTGCCTAACTAATCTAATCAATATGTCTCCCCTTTTCTGTTGTTGTCAATCCAAGTTTAGTCAGGTTTGCAGAAGTTGAGTTGGTGATAAAACCTTGGCCTCCTACTTTGATATTTATTCAGTCATGTCTTACAAATTATTCTTGCAGATTTGCAGACTTTTCCAGCCAGGTTGACATTTTCCTCAAAAAGAACTATTAATGCAATGATGTGAACTTTTTTGAATTAACTGACCTAATGACAATATTATAAATTGACTGCCATACTCCAATTTGTGCAACCATCAAACAAGGATAATTGTACTTATTTTGTAAAAGTACCACCTGGAATCAGGGCCGATTAGAGGGTGGGGCCGGCGTAGTGGCGCCCGGGGCCCATGAGTGATCCAGGGGTCCATAGACAATGCTTCAAAACTATTTGGACTATAGGCAAAGAAGATATAGAATATAAGGGAATAGAACTTAAAAACAACATTTTTTAAATTTAAATTCTTAAAGTAAGGTGTTGACGATTTTTCAAGGTTGCATGAGCATGTTGTATTAGCACACCGATTGGTTCACATGCGTAACTGACAGCTCCCTTTTCCACTTCATGCTTTGTAGTTAATATGGCAAGAGGGCATGTCTATTAATAACTTTATTTGGGAAAGAATAATTCCTAACATCAAGCTGAAGTGTAGATTTATCTAATTCAAGTTTATGTCCCCCAGTCCTTTTGATATGAAATATGAACAATGCATGCGTGTGCAGGTGTACATACGTGTATGTGAAAAAATACATGTGGACGTGCGTGTCTGTTAGTTATAATGTATGTGTATATAAGGAGAAAGGCTTCCCATGCCGAAAATCAGGAGCGAACAGGTCAAGTGGGGAGCTGACCTCCACAGAAGATAGCAGATTAACGATGAACAGGTTTCAGACATACTGTCTATGGGAAAGTTGATAAAAATTTGATGTCTTCATGATTTCAAAGATTTAATGGTTTAATGATTCCCTGGCAGATTGAACTGATTAAATTTAAGGATGCTTTTTTTGCATGGATGTGCCTTTGTGATTGCCATGTGATATTGTTTGGCTAACCAATGCTGAAATATTAGTTAATGAATTTCTAAAATCTTATGTTGGAAAAAAGGCTGGTCTGAGGCAGCCATGTTTTTGTAGCCTTGGCAAGGATCCCTAGCACCTGGTTTTGTCTCCACGTGCAGCTTCTTAGAGAATATTTTCAGCCAGTGAGGATGTGCTTCAGGCTAGCAGTCTTCCCACATGCATAGTTTTGGTCAAATCTTATCATGTAAGTGGTCTTAGTTTAATGTTTTCTCCACTTAGTCCATGCTGTTGCAAGACACTTGCTCTCCTCAATACATGTTTATCCAAAATGTTATTTATTACTAAATCTTAAGAAAATGTGTAATTGCAGTTGATCTACTTATATGTTCTTTCTTGTGATGCAGGATTTTCAAATTTATTTATATTTAATATACAATGCCAGGTCAGTAATTCAAAAATAAATAAATCTTCATAATTAGAATTGAAACAAGAAAAAAAATGCCCTCTTAGCTATTGCTATGACATACTTTCATGAAAATCTAAAATTGTGCCAAGTAGCCTGTGAATACAGAATGAATTAGCCATAGATGTTTTTACAATAGTGAGACAAAATTCTTTGTTATACTCAATAGCAACACAGAACCACCACATCTTCAGTATATTGTAGTGTAAAGTATTGTAGTATAAAATGATAATACTCACCAACCCAAATGAATACCACAACTTGGACATACACAGATTGACCAACTAAAACCAGGAAACCAACTTTCCTCTCTGTGTGCCTAAAATGAAAAATAGTCAAGCCAAAATATGTATTTTTTTTAAAAATTAGCCGGGTGGAGAAAAAATTCAAAAGGCTGAAATGGTTCAAATTTATAAATCGTTCACACTGATTGCATTAACCGGCATAATTTTAAGATACATTTAAAGCCTTTGTTTATCTAAAAGACAAATGGCTATCAAAATAAATTTATTAGAAATATAAATTTATAATGCAAATATCATTATTGTAATCTACATATCTAAGCTTTTTATACAAATAAATATAACAGATTCAGCATGCTCTAGAGCTGAATCTGAAATAAAATATTAAAGAAGATAAAAATTAATATACTCGGCTTGTAGCTGATGCCAGACACAGATAATCTGAGAGAAATAATTCACAAAGAACCAGGTGTCCGGTGGTGAAGAATTTGGGTAGGAAGCATTCAGGCGGCATTGTATGGCGCCATGGTCTCCAGCTAAACGAGAATTTTAGTAGGTACAAGGTCTCCAGGGACACCCCTGATAGAATTGTGGATATCCAAATCTCACAAAGGCAACCCCAGATTTGATCGCGTTGAAGCTGGGGTCAGAATAACTTGACCTTATGACACCAGGGTTAATGAAAAACACCTGTTTAATGCACACACGCATTTCTTTGCCTATATTAAAGGCCCCGAGACTCCACCATCCAGTCTCGCAAGTTACCTTCAGGGCAGCGCACAGTTTTCTTCTCTGCCGAATCTCGACACAAAGTCCTAAAACAATCTACAAGCCGGCAAAGGTGAATTATGTTTTCAACTTGTACTGAACATAAAATTGTACCAAAATGTTGTACTGAACGTAAAGTTGTACCAAAATGTTGTACTGAACGTAAAGTTGTACCAAAATGTTGTCTGAGCATCGTACTAAGTGTTGTACTAAAGATCGTTTATATACAACAGTAAGAAGCATTAAACCTTTTCTGCGTACGAGCCGGTCTGTAGTTAGACGGCTGTATGTGGATTTTATGTGAGAAATCTATGGTTTTTATGTAAAAGTAATGCAGAATTGTGGCTCAGAATAATTATGTTGTTATATGCAGCAGTGGATGTTTCACCACACATTATTATTAAGTGAATTAAAGCTTTCCTGGTGAGTTTGGCTCAGAAAGTGATTTGCGATGCCTACATTTTCCAATTAGTTATCAAGGAAATGAAATCTTGCAAGTGCAATTTTTGGTGGCACTTGTACTAATTAGAATCATTTATGCCTAGATTAACTCTTCAAAAATGTAGAGTCTTTTAGAAGAGAAAATCTGACATTTTGAAATAATGATCATTTGAATTTTTACATTCACAATTCAGTTATTTTTGAAATGTCAGCTGATATTTGAGACAATAAGCTACATCACAGCAGAAGATCCATCTAAGGTAATTGGAACAGGAAATATCAGCAATTGATTTTTGAGTGGTATTTTCCTCATACTTTTTATTTCACTGAAAGAGATCTCAATTTTCCTCAAAACTGAAATCTATTCTAATAATGAACAGTGTGATTTTCTTGGTCCACTGCCTGTAACACTGGACTCTTCCACTGGTTGGAATAAAGTTTTGCTGAAAAAAAATACTTCCTGTCCACTGTTTCA
>VCCN01006291.1:350823-364282 GCA_006491835.1 Architeuthis dux
GGGCATCTCGTATTTCATTCGCAAAGGTCATTGGATAAGTTGAATGGACAGATTTTAACTTGGGCTTGAGTGACAAGGGGATAGTTTTCAAGTATTTGTGTGCAGGGGGGAGGGTAGATATATTTGTTATATTTTGAGCTTTCAATTCTATGAAATTTTCATTTTTACATGGATTTAATTTCACTGAGCACATTATTAATAAACTATATGAGAGAATTGTTGAATAGATTAGGAATAGATCAGATGATTATCTGTTTTTGAATAGTTTAATAGTACATATTAAATGCTTACATCCAGGCAGCATATAGTTTATCACATCTAATTCAGTTTTATAGTTTCCTTTGCACTAGAGATCAAACCATACCTTGAATATTTCACCTTGTGATAATCAGTTTTAATATGTCCAGTAAAGTATTTGATCCTGAGAATCAGGTCAAGTTATGAAAATGTCTTGTAGGTACAATTCAAATATAAGGAAATATACGTAGCCTTTGTAACTTCCTCTTTGCTGTATAACCTCTGAGAAGTAATTAGTTTTAAAAAGCTTTTGACAATCTTATTAATACTCTTTGCGATCAACTTGTTAACTTATCTCCGAGATAAGTGATCAAGCAGTTCTGGTAAAATATCAACCTATACTCTTTTGTGCAGGGAGCAGCCACTGTATTATGCATGGATAGTGTATCCTGTTAGATATCATGTGTGAAACTAACACACATGAATATGTTGTTATTCCTGCATATGAAAGCAGGGTACCTGAATAAACAAGTAATTCTGTAACTAACATAAGCTTGTCTGGTTGTTCATTTTTTAATATACTGACTGATTTCCCATCCATTGAAATCTGCCTAGTATCTAACATATCCAAACAGACTTAACTACCATAGTATTCTGAGATTGTATGTGATTGGAAAAAGATAGAAATAGCAAATGCGTATAGGGATCGTAAATAGGAATAAATGTTTGTATGTAGATATAAAGTTTTTGGACTCATTCTAATAAAAAAATTTGTTTTATCTGGACATTGCATACTTTAAATGTAGAACATAAAATTCCCAAGGCAAAATTAATTCTCTAATAATAATCCAAATCTGACATGGATAATATTTAATGACCATCCTAGTTTATGTGTATATCGTGCGTGAAACAATGATTAGATACTTAAACATTCAAGGATAGTACAAAGAGTTGTTTTAATAGGTTATTAAGTTCTGATTACAGAAAAAAAACTAGCATTCCAAATGAAATTATGAATCACCACCACCCATATATGCTTCTTTTTACCTTGTAAATTAAGCACTGGTGGTGATAAAATTAAGTTACCATGATGAAAATGCTACCAGTAATGTTTGAACCATAAATTCATGATTTAAAAAAAAATAACACAAGGGATCAATTTAGGATAAACTTACATAAAAATTGAATCCCCCACTAAAAACCTATTTAGGAGGGGAATTTTCAAAAAATAAAAATAAAAATTTTCCCTACTCATTGAGTATGTGTGCAAAATTTCAAGTTTCTACTATGAATGGTTAGGGTTGGGCAAAATCCAGATACATAGATAGATAGATACATCATCATCATCATCATCATCATCATCATCAGCCGTTGGACAAAGGCCTTTCCCATCTCCTATCTTGTGCTAACCTCTGCCACGTCTTACTGGCAAACTTTTCTATCTCATCCCTCCATCTTGTGTCTGGTCTTTTCCTACTACTTTTACTGTCCCATTCCCCCCTCCATCTATTGTCATTTCTTCTTGCTGGGTGACCAGCCCAGCTTCATTTTTGCTGCTTAATTATTTGTATAATATCCTTCACTCTGGTCCTGCCTCTTATCCATGTTGATCTTTTTCTATCTCTTAGAGTTATCCCTAGCATTGCTCTTCCATGGTTCTCTGTGCTATTCTAAGTTGATTTTCAGCTCGTTTTGTTAATTTCCATGTTTCGCATCCGTATGTCATGGCTGGTATTATGCAACCATTGTATACTTTACGCTTTAAGCACATTGGCAAGGTGCTCTTTAAAATGTCTCTATTCATACCAAATGTTTCCAACCTATCGTTATGCGTCGATTTATTTTGCAGTTGTGGTCTTTCTCTAACTTTATTACCTGTCCTAGGTAGATCTATTCATCTATTCATCAACCTCTTCTAAAGTCTCTCCCATCTTTATGGTCTTTTTGGGGACTATTGTTGAACATTACTTTTGTCTTTGTTCTGTTCATCTTTAAGCCTATTTTTTTACTTTCCCTATTTAGATCAGTTAACATGTTTTGTAATTCTTCAAAGGCTTCCGACATCATGGAAATGTCATTGGCGAATCGTAAGTGACTTAAGTATTCTCTATTTATGTTTATTCCCATTCCGAAAGATGCTTTCAAGGCTCGCTGTGAATAATTTAAGTAATATTGTATCCCCCTAGATACATATAAATGTCAGAACACATGAATAAGCTAAACCCAGTGTTCAAATCGGTCTGTTGTGGGTAGCAGAGATTAAAAATGAGAAAAAAAGAGAAGGAAGAAAAAAAAGGTAATATATGCATTTCATATATTTCTATGATACAATTGGTAAAGGTGCCAATAATAAAGGACTTGTAATAATACTGACTATGGAGTAGGTTGTAATTTAGATACAATGGTATTGATAGTAGTAGTAACTATAATATTGCATGATGACGACAACTTCTGCCATCTTTTTATTAGTACTGACTTTAGAATGAATTGTGTTCTAGGATTTCATTGCAATGAAAAGAATGTGGATCACTTTAACATCCTTCCCCACTAAAGTGGTCAATTGAACATCTCCCCCTCCTAAGTTTTATCAATTGAACATCCCTCCCACCCTAAGTTTTATCAATAAAGCACCCCCGCCCGCCCCAGCAGTCTAAAGAGGAGTATGTTTAATTGTAAACCATTGTAATTTAGGAAAATAGGAAAGACATAGGAATTAATTTATTTTATTAATAAAATTAAAAGAAGTTCACTCATTTGAATACATAAATCTTTAAATGCATTATCACCAAATCTGTCATGTGAGGGGTAAGTTCTTGTAGGTATTCCTTTAAAGTCACTTGGCCACTCATTTTCTTTCATTCTGAACTTTTGCTACTTCCAATCCCTTTCTTGAAATGGATCACTCAAAGATCCTCCTTCCTAAATGAGTCGAGGGGAAGATGTTCAGGTGATCCAAGAATGTAAAGGATAATGGATGTTATCTATACAACAGGTGGGTTGGGGGAGGGGGTATGAATGGCTCAAAAAGAAAAACACTGAAAAGAGATAAATATAAAAGTAAACTCTCCAAGATGTAGAAAAAGCCAGTGACTAATAAAAGTGCAATTGTTTGTGCATGGCCAAGAGAGGGCAGGACAGGGCAGTGCACTGTACTCACCCAAGAAGTGTCATTAACATGACCACTGTGCTGCCTTTCCTCACTCACACCCTGCTGAAAGCATCAAATCGCAGGGATTTAAAAAGAGTAGAGAGAGAGAGATTATATTTGAGAAATATTTTCAACTATCAGATAAGTAGAGGGTCTTAATTCAGAATTCTCGCACAGTTACCCGTTGTGTATTGACAAGGTAGACTTGCGCAATTTCAGTCAAGAAATAACCAATATTTCCATCTATATAGAAAGGTTATGTTTAATGTTTTATAGAAACAATTTGGAGAATTTTAGTGAATTAAACGGATTTAAGTAAAAAGTAGGGTTTTGTGAGCATGTATATTTATGAAGAAATGTCTCATTGGACAGGAGGAGGTCTGGTGTAGGTGAGGCCCATTAACACTCACAAGAAAACTTGACAAAATTATGAGAAATTTAATCTTATAGTACATTAACTATTACATAATAATGGTCATTCAGTATCAACATTTTTTCAAGTAGATTCTAATAATGTTAACATAACAGGGGTTTGTTTTTAATATAAGAGGTTTTATATTTCTGTCACCTGTTTCCTACAGTCTGCTTGGTGATAATCTGGGACAGCAAGATTGCGTTCAAATCTTTGCATCCTAACTGCAGAGGGTTGTAAATATTTGTTCAAATCTAGATTTACTCTGGAGTATTTTTCACACATTCTATACTTAAGAAAAGCTGCTTGAATCTGTTAAAAGCTGTTGATATCTGTTGATATTTCACAAAGGTAAGAAAAAATAATTTACTCATTAGTAATTAACAGTAATACTTCTTTTGGTGCTTGTTACCTTTGTTGGACCCAAAAGGTCACTTTTGGCTGTTACACTGGGTGACGTCAATTGTTTTAATTAAATTAAAACTACGTATTTATATATTTTGCCTAAAAATAAGGGCTCAATTGTGAAATATGAAGTTCCACACACTCGCTCACTCGATTTTAAAAACAGTGCACAAAAGTTAATACATAAATTATATTGTTATTACTTTGAATAAATTAAAATGTTTATATCTGTAGAAAGAATTGGTAATAAATATTGTATAGCTGACATAAACCTTCATGAATTAAATCCACAATTTTGCCTATAAAGTATACTTGACATTTCCTTGTAAAATCTTGAAATACCTATAAATTAATAAATTTATGGTAAAATAAAGTGGATTTTTGAATTCTTCATGTCTGAAACCCATGATTTAGCCTTTTAAAGTACTCAGATATGTCAACTGAGAGATGAGATATGAAATTCTGTTTTTTGGTGTGTGCTAGCGGCCATTTTGTTTTATTCAAATGAGGTAGTTCTTCCCAACTTTTTACTTGGGAACATCCTAAGGAACATTTTGGTACCCTAAATGTAGAATCAGGGGGGGGGGGGGGGTGCACGGTAGCCCCTGGATTACATGTTTTGATAAAAACTCCTGAAACTGGGTTTGTAAATTACACATTAAAATTAAAATAAATTAGACTAACATAGTCTTGAGTACCAAATAATAAGCGGGTGGGGGAATAAGTGATGGGGTGGAAAAAAAATCTATCAATCAATAAAATCAAGTGAATGCGTATATATTTTTTATCTATTTAAGTACTGCTATGTCTAGCATTTTCAAAAGTTGTGTTGATTTGGTTCCGAAATGAGCTGAACTGATGTTTTATAATCATTAAAAACCTGGTTGAGAGCACACTTTCCCTCCATAGAGTATTTGTTGTATGGATCACCACCAAATATATGCTTTTCAGCCATGTTTTAAAAATAAAATTCTACACATGTTTGGTCAACAGAATGTTTTCTTAGAAAACTGTCTTTTTTTTCTTTTCCTTTCTTTTCTTTTTTACACAAAATGATTTTAATCAAAACAGTAACAATATAATTTACTTTGTTACACAAATTAAATACATAAATAAATAAAATTTATTTTTTTTTGTTTTTTATTAAATTAGATTGATTTAAATTAAATTAAATTTTTTCTTATTTGGTTAAATTGAAATGATTTAAAACAATATTACATTCTTACGGTTTTATTGTGAATAACCGTCGGGTGTCTGTAATATATTCTCTTTAATTTGTCTGAATATCGGAAACTTTAATTAAAAGGTAAGTAAATGTAAATTATATTGTTACTGTTTTGAATAAATTCCTTTTGTGTAAAAAAAACAAGGGAAAAGAAAAAAAATTGTTTAAAAAGAGAAAATAATTCTGTTGAAAAAACGTGTAGAATAATCAAATTGTTTACATCACATGACACCTACCAATGCTATAGGAAAAGTGTCTTTTTGAGATGTCAAATTCTGGGTCCATAAAAATGATATTGTGCCTAAAGATGTTTTTTGTAAAAAAAGTTTGATTACATAAACTTTGTAAAAAAAAATAGTTGTTTTTATCCTCGTTTTGATTAAATAAACTTTTGATCAAATTAAAAGTATGTATTTATTTATTGTTTGTAAAAAAAAAGTAAATACATAGTTTTAAAAGTTACATTAGTCAGTTGTTTGTGTCTGCTTGTGTGCAAGTTTTGTAAATGTATGGCAATGTGTGTGAGTTGAGGCAGGGGTAAAAAGTTATTAATGGAATTTCAATTTTGTGAGAGGTCTGCACCCTGACCGCCTCGCAAAAATCAAGGGACTACTGTATAACAAAGAAACAAAGTGATAAAAACAAATTTTGTGGATAAAAAAAGGAAATGATAACTTAGTTATTTATCATTTTTAATTTTAAATAATATCTCCTGGTTCATAGAGTTTATTGTTCCCTGAAAATAATTTACTTAATTAGAGATACTGAAATACAAATGCAAGAATTATACAAAAGAAATGAATCTAAAAATGAAAAGATTTACTGCTTGTGTAGCAGAGAAAATCGTTGCCAGTTTCAAGATAGATTAATGTATTTAAGTTTGGAATATAAGGCAACTTTCTAGAACCTTACAATAAACAGGTTGCCCTACAAATTTGGCTAAGATTTTATCTTGCATACTTATAGAAACATTTGAATGAAAAAAAAAAAAATCAATATCATACCAATTTCAAGAACTTTGAATCTTCTTTTAAAAATGTTATTCTTTTTCCTTCTGTTAAACAAGCAGGTGATTCATCAATGTAGTACTTAGCAGATTGGTTTTCTTTTTTGTATATTATCCACTCTTTTAATTTAGACATAAAGAATAAATTTTGATCCTGTAAAATCAGAATTTGGATTTGTCTTGCTTTTTTAATCATCAAATGTAACGTTTTTAAGAGTTTAAATGTTGTCAGATATTTTTCATTGCAGAGCAATAAGTATTAAATGTTTTATAATGCCACCAACTCTTTAATGATGACATGAGAAAAGTACAAACAGGAAAAAATATAAGAACCAAAAAATATAAAACAATTTTTTTCTGAAGAATACCTTTCAGTTTATTATCCAGAATACTTTTAGCAATAAAGTCACCAATATTTGTTAAAACTTACCTTATCAACTTTTAAAACATCTGCTTTTGTTAATGTTATTACTTCAAAATACTTTCCTAAAAAATAAAATAAAATAGGCAAATAAAGGAACGTACCAGTTAAGAAATGAGTGGGAGTTAGGTAATTTGTAAGAAATGAGTGGGAGTTAGGTAATTTGTAAGAAATGAGTGGGAGTTAGGTAAAAGTGGGAGTTAGGTAATTTGTAAGAACATGTAGACTGTCATCCTACAGGAAATTTGAAATTTACCAACTTCGGTAAAATGTTTAATAACATTACATTATTCAAATGGTTCTTCGTATGATTGAACTCCTTGTTGTTTGTGTTGTAAACACATTTCGGCCAATCCATTCTTCGGCCTTCTTCAGGTGTAAAATTCAAGTGCGATGTGGTAAACAGAAGTTATTTTATAGCGCAGGGCCCTGGTGTTTGTATTGTCGGGTTTAGGTCTGTTGAGAAGTGGAAGCCACATCAGGTTGAAATTCGCACTTGTCTGGCTAATGCATTTAGTCAACATTTTGATGTGAGCCTTACACCTGAAGAAGGCTGAAGAAAGGATCAGCCGAAACGTTGTGTTTACAACACAAACAACAAGAAGGAGTTCAATCGTCCAAAGAACCATATGGCCATACATTTACATAAAAAGAATTTCATTAATTATTATATCTAATATTTAATGTTATAAAATTAGAGTTAGAATTTGAACTGAAAAAACAGCAAAAAACAACAGATGACTGAAACAAATGTGTGAATGCAACAAAAAGAAAATATCAATATACCTTCAGGATTTCGAAAAAGCTGGATTATTGTTTCTTTTCGCCCCTCGATGGTATCATTTCTCTGACGATAAGCCATAGTACTGGGGACATTGATTAAATTATTGGTTAGTGCAGCTCCATGACCACACTGACGACACACCAAATAAAAACCTAGGGTAAGTAAAAAAAGTTAAAATAATCTTTTTTTGGCAATAATAAAAACAAAACAAAAGATTTCAAAAAGACATAGAAAGAAACTTATTTTATTAAAAATATAAATTATTTCCTTACAAAATAAAGTTGATGGCCAAATTTGACAAATCTGGCCTTTTTAAAAAGCATTTGGCCATATTTAAATTTTGAGCAATTTTGCCAGAAACTGCCATTCCCCTCCCAATTTCTTCTTCACTGTGTCAGCTACATCAAAGGAAGTCGAAAGGACATTGTTGCATTGTGTTGACAGACGCAAGTTGTCTGTTAATTTGGTCGGTATACTGCTTTGATATGGAAACGGCATGTCTCATTTTTCCACCCTTTAATTCTATTATTCGTTGTACAATCTATCTGATTTGGACCAGTCCATTATGAGTTGTAGGATCTCAGCTAGCAGACGCTACAGACAACCACACAAACATACTCATTTACAAATTTGGCTTTTATATGTATAGATTTTCATTTGTATAAAATACAAATGCAGCTCATTTTCAGATTTGTAAAGTACATCATGATCATATTTGATACCAGTTATAATTTCTTTTCAATGCTTACCTGTCATTATAGATGCTATTTGAACTATTGCCTTTCTTATATATAACAATCTATACATATACATATGTATGCAAGGGTAAATTGTACATTGTACAAGGGCATTTATGTCCCAGACAACTGTGTCCTGGACATTTGTGCTCCAAGCTACTTATAAATAAACCCCCGTCTCTCTCGCTCGCCATACTGAAAAGAGTCGTATTTAGGGTTTCTGATTAAATTACACCTTTTTAGAGATACATTCTTCTATTTTAGTGCCTATGTAATAGGCTTTCGTGAGTTTAGTTTTATTGACACAAAATTATATTGTGATTTGCTGATACATTCATACAGATGGGAGTATTTTGCAGTTTCTGTTTAAAATTAAACCTTTTTAAATATATAGTCTTCTATTTTAGTAACTTTACATAGGCTTTTGGTGATACTACACCATTAGTAACCTTTGTGGTGAGTTTTATAGGCCTTATACTGTAATTTCCCGGATGAAGCCGGGTAGAGATAAATAATATAATGATGGGTGTCATTTTTAAGGTTTCTAATTAAAATCACAGCTTATAAAAAAAAATATTCTTCTATTTTAGTAACTTTAGGCTTTCATGAGTTTTATTGACATTATGCTGTGATTTGCCGAGAGATGTACACGCACTTTTGAAAAATCTTTGACACCCTATTTTAAAAACACAATTACATTAAAAAAAATTCTTAAGCTTTTTCTTGTTTTTGCTAAGAAAAAAAAGCCCAAAACTTTTTCAAAAAATCTTTTCTTCCATTAATTAAAACATTAAATGGGACATTTTTAAAAGTAAATGTTATAGTTTACACTGTACTAATGGCAAAGAATTACTGAATGGAAGGAAGAGGATTTACCAAATGGAGATGAATGATAATTGAATGGAGTTTTATTTGTGGGTCAAAACTCACTATGTAAAGTTGCTAAAATAGAAGAATATATCTATAAAAAGAGTCTTCAGTATACTATTTATCTCTGTTCGGTAAACTGTCATTAAACTCTAAAAATTATTTAAGCTGCTGCTAACTTATTACGGAACAAATGAAAGCAGAAAACTTGCACATTTTATACAGTTTTAAAATGAAACTGTATTTTATTAAATCTAATTACAAAGGATATAATTTAGGGTCAGACTTAATAGTCTTTAAGGTTAGGGTTGCAATTAACAACAATAAAAGATTAAATATTTTTTACGGTAAAGATTTACGTGTCAGGATTTTTTTTTCAGGTTTTACAAGGGGGGTTCTATTTACAATATAACTATAAATATTAAACAGTTTTGCAATGAATTTGAAAAAAAAAAGAAGATTAGTATCAGATTCCAAAAATATTCTCAAAGACAAATTTTCGGCTAAAATTCACTTAATGACTGGGATGCAAATTTCCGGGGACACAAATGACCTGTCACCATATGAAAGTTTAGAATATTCTATGTATTTGCAGTGTTAAAATATCAAAGTATTAAATGATTTCTTGTATAATATTGTAACATTTTACTAGAAATATACAATTTCTTTTTCCTGTGGAAATTGCTTTATTAATGTGAACATTACAAAATAAATTAAACCAACAAAGAAAAGATTAATGATGTTAGGTAACCCTTAGTAATGTGTGTGTATGTATAAACACACACACACACACACACACACATATATATATAATAGATAAATAGTTGTATGTATTTATATAATTTTATACATTGTCCACGGGTTACAGAAAATTCATCCCCAACAATTCACCACCATATACAATTTACATCCGTGTATTACAGAAAATTCATCTCCAACAACCTAGTTTAACAATATTATTACCAGCATAAATTAATTGTTAAATTCCTGTATCCTATATTCATTACAATAAACTAAATTTCACTACTCTTGTTGCCATATAAATGCTAGCTAGTTGCCCACTGACCAAGAAATATTTCTTTGTAGAAATTGAATAGCTTAGGTCAAATTTTAAATGAAGAGTTGTTTGTTTTTATTTTTTATAAAAGACAAATAAAATGGGTTAAGATTCGTTTTTTATCAAACTAGTTAAAAGATTTTTAAAAAGGTCATATTGATTGAAAGCACATAAAATTACTTTCTAAAAATTTTGGCCAGTTTCGTAAAAAAAAATTAATTTTAATCCATTTTATTTGTCTTTTATAAAAAAATAAAAATAAACAAAAATTAGCCATAAGAAATTAAAAATAAAAGATTTATAAAACATTAAACAACAAACATGAATTAACTTATAATTATTGTAAATAATACATGGCTGGATACCATTGTCCACTGCTGACTCAAATAGCAAGCTAACAATGTATGGGATGAGCAATGAAGCTGAAGAAGTGAGATACAGAGTATCAGTCACCTGAGTAGCACAGTACAACAAATAAGGATATCTGGCCGGATTCATAGTTGGAAACTTATTTAAAAGGTCATTTTCTGTTTGACACTAAATTATTTTAGATAATTGCAGTTATCTATATTCTACTAACCGGATGATCTGATTTAGGATTTAAATTTCTAAGTATTAATTTTATCATTATTTATTAAGATCAAAATATTAAATAATTTTATTAATAAGTCATATTGAAATTAATTTGAAGTGAAAGAAAGAAAAATAAAGAGCAAATGAATATGATTTTATGTCAGACTGAATCCCATATAATGTTTAAATGATATCAAGGGAATTTTTAAAGTAGATCATCAATCTTTGGTTAAAAATACAAGATTTCTTTTAAATATCAAAAGGCCTGGAACCATAACTCTCAAGAATGCCAGAGAGAAGTGGATAGTTGTTACCATCCAAAAGTGACCTCAATTTGTGCAAAGCACATATGTTCAACTCTGGTCAGCCATTTGCCTTGTTTAGGAAGTTAGCACCAAATGAATTAAAGAAAACAATAATTATAATAGTAGGCAAGTAAAAAATAATTAAAGAAATATTGATATTTTGGACAAAGTTCATTATCAGAATCTAATCATAGAATAGGAAGGATAGGCAAAACGTGCTGATTATAAATGTAGGAAGAAAAATCAGTAAAAATAATAAAGATTTAATTCATAAAATCAATATTTTTATCTTTCTTATGGAGATAATCTGCTAGCAGAAGTGATTATTATTAAGAAATAGATGTGTGGATCTCAGACTGGTCTTTTACTCTACCCATACTCAACCACTTTTACAGGGGGATGCAAAAGGATATATTACCGGGGTGAGGGTGAGGGTCACAAAAGGATATATTCAGCGATGGCTTACTCTTTATCTCCAATTGCGCTATTATTAGGGTGATCAGGTCAAAATTTGGATCAGAAAACAGAAATCGAAAATTATACAAAAACAAAGTTTTGAAATAGGGAAGTAAGTTTAGAATTTTAATTCTGTTGTTTGTATGGGGGAAAGGGGTGTACAGATAGTACAAGAAGTAGCTGTCAATACATCAATATATGTCCACGCAGTGCATACGCAATATGCATAGGCATTATGTCAACAAACACTACCACCAAGCCAAAATGTAAAAATTATATAGAAAGTCTGCTGTATCAGAAAAAGGTTTGAATCGTTTTTGGTCAAATAAGGGTCAAGGAATCCAAAAATTGCTAATTCTTCCACGTAAAAATTGCCCATCTGCTTGAAAAATATGAAAATGTTCTTATATCTCATCTAGATGTCGTATTTACAAGTAGCAGCAACAAACAAAGCTTGAAGCAAGCATTCTTATTCTTCAGAGATATCTTCTTGAGTAGATTACTTATATTACTTTATTATTTTAAATGAGTTGTAGTACTTTTCCAGGGGGAGGCGGTGTGCAAATGCACCTGCTTATGGATGCCCATGACTCTACTTTATTTAACAAATATCAGCATCCAAATATACTTTGAAATGATACAACATAAAATATTATTTTGCAACAGAAATATCTACATGAGTCATCAACTATTTGGCAAACAATGGTTTCAGTTTCACCTTAAGATGAATGCTGTGTCCACAGAGTCTTCTCATAATCTGAAAGATGAAAACCAGCTTAAAATAAACACTCAAGATGAAGATTGAAGCTTATGGTAAAGACAACTCCTCAAGTAAGTGCTTCATAAATATTTACACAGTAGTTTTCAATGGCCTGCTGAAGTTTCTTGTTTGATAAAGCTGAGAACATTTCTTTGCAATGAAAGATGACAACCCATAAAGTAAAATAAAGTTTATCCATTTAGTATAACAAAATTAAAAGATCATTAATCCACCAGAGTTTACAAGTTTGTAAAAGATTATATTATAAATACAAATGATAACAATTGGTATTACCTGGGTTTAAAGTAGCCTTACAGGGAATCATTACTCTTTATTGGAGAATTGTGTTTAATCACCATTTAAAATAATGAAATGAGAAACAAAAAGAAATGACAAATACAACACCCAGAAGAGGCAGCCAATCTTTAAATTCTAACAGTATAAAAGCTTTTTACCTGAGTGTTCAAGATTAAATTATATCTATTCTCCTGATAAAGTGTGGAGGCATATTTATTTAAACCTGTTCAATTTGGTTTGATAAAACGGAAAATTTTAACTAATATTTAAAGACCAAAATTTCCTGAAGAAAATAATTAAAATCAGTTAATTTCTAAGGAAGAAAAATATATCTATATAATTAAAAAAATTTTTTTTAAATCAGTCATTGAATATATTATTAGAAGATAGAAAATCCAACAATACATAGACTACAGAATCCAGGAACAAGATCATTTTTTCTATTTTCTCAAATTATATTGTCATTTTCTCGGTTTATTTTCTGACTGAGTCTATATCAGTTTCCTGTAAAGACATCACTGTTGCACTTTTAAGGAACTTAAATCATATTGTAAGAATGAAAAAAGCAAACAGATGGAATGGTAAACAGAGAGAACAAGTGTGTGTGTACATTATAAAAATGTGGAAAGATTCTGTCAAATGCATAAAATAAATGCCAAAAATACAAAATTTTTGTATACAAATACCAATATCATTACAATCACTCACTATGGTCTTGACATTAACAATAAGTCTACAGTTTTATAGTTTCACACACACACACACACAC
>VCCN01006291.1:373838-401002 GCA_006491835.1 Architeuthis dux
GGGGGGGGGTTACGATGTAAATATAATGCTGAAATGGACCCTTATTTTCTGTCCGTCGTACGAACATACAGTCCCGAAGTATTTCGGTTACTTCCGTTGTGAAAAAGTTTTTTTCGAAAAATCTTTTATTTTTAATTATGTTCAGATACTTTGGGAAAATGATTTCTCAATGAAGTAAAACAAAATTCGATTGATATTATCCAACAACTTCCACCATAAAACATTTAATAAAGGTATCACTGAAAGCTGCCCGAAGGTGCGCGTGGGTCTGCCCGGGAGTGTGCGCTGGCCCGCGGACGGTGAAAAGTAAGGGTCCAGTTCAGCATTATAGTTACATAATAAACATAACCCCCCCCCCCTCCTAAAACTTACAATTCATTTTCAAAACTGACACTTTTCCGGAGTTAACGAAACGATGGTATTATTTATTGATTTGAAAGCACCAAAAGATTTCTTCTGAAAAGAGATTTTAATACGGTTTTCGGGCATTATCACTTTTCCGAATCTTTTAAGGTTAAGATTCGGAAAGGGGGGTAATGCCGAAAACCGTATAATTTTTTTCGGAAGAAATTTCTAATTTTTCTTTTTGTAACCCCTCTAAACAGACTCACACTATTGCTTCTTCAACAAATTTCTCCATTCGGCCTCTCTCTCTCTCTCCTCAGGTTACCCTCCTCTCCTGGTTCGAATCCAATCTTTCACTCTTGAATTCCTTCTACTAATCCTCCCAATCTTGGTCATCTCTCTATATATTTCATGTAACACTCACAATTAGTTTTAACTTCAAGTACCTTATTTTTTTTCTTACTCTTTCTAATTTCCATGTGATTCTCTTTTCTCCTCCCACTCTCTGTACGTGTATGCGTGTAATAAACAAGATAGCTGTTCCATCAATTGACCTACACCCACTCGAAGCGCACTCATTTTTCTAACTCTTTGAATAACATAATAACATAGAAGAATTGGCTGGCAACTTTTCACGTTAACAAATTATTAAAACTTCCAAGCAATAAAATCAAAATAACAGTTCGTCACTATCTATTCTGGCGCTATATTACATCAAATGTCAAAAACCCGGCGACCTGAATCCACTATAAAAAAATAAAAACACCCACCCTCACCATTAGCAGCAACAACAATAACAAACTGAAATATTTACAATCCATCTTTCATTCTTTGAATTTAATTTCTTTTCTTTTCAATGAAAATAAAGACGCACGGTGAAATTAATAATTTTTGGCGACGAGATTTTTCTGTTATTCTTTGCACAAAAGCCCAAGTTTCTAAATCCGATGATGATGAAATGTTCAGGGGGAGTATGTAAGTAAGTCATATCTACCGAAAACATAGCAATTATACACACAACAGCTACAGTTTGTTTTCCACCGAAAAGTGACAAGCCGGCTTCTCTATTGTATTGGAAAAAAAGAAGGAAAAAGAAGAAAAGAAAGCAAAAACAGGAGAAAAAAAACTTTTTAAAAATCATCATCCGACTACACAACTTTGTAATTCAAAACAAAATATCTACACTGATGCGAACTGTCCCGTTTACACTGATCAAAACAGTCGCCGCTGTCTAACCTTTTATTTTATTCATTTAATTTTGAGTCATATTTCTTTTATTCGCCGGATGACTTTACTTGACTGACTACACGGCACTTACAGCAACAACACTAAAACAGAACTACAAGAAAAGAGAGCAACATTACAACCCCCTTTTAAAAATTATAAACATCTTTTATTTTTACAACAACATTATTTTCAATCAGATTCCGACACTCACAGAAAAAAATTAAAAAAATATCTAAACAACTGCAACAAAAATTTAAAAAAAAAATACAGGAATAATTACAACTAAAAAGAACATCATCATCATCAGTCATTCTCCCAATAACCGGTATCATTTTCATTTCTACTCTCTTTTTTTGTTAATCTTCATAGTCCGTTGTTAACTACCAATCTCTTAAAAATAACATAAAAAATCGAGTATTTCCGAATATAACCTTGAAGCTACGAAGATTATTGTTTTCTTTTTTCCTCCCATTACTTGCTTTTCACTGGTTTGGTTTATGACACTACTGACATTTTAGTACTCATATCGGCCGGCTGGGTTTATTTGTTTCATTATGTGTCACAACTGCCACTATTTACAATTTATTGTTATTAACATCACTGCTTCAATGCTTTCTTGTATAGATTTTTAAAACCATATTCCTCTTATTCTTTAAAACAGACACGTTAAGAATTTATCCCATAAACTGTTTATTATAAACACGATCCTATAAATATCCCCCATCTTTTTCGAAGACATCATTGTAAATTGCCCATTTATTCCCGTTACTGTTAAATATTCTAGTATTTATTTAAAAAAAAGATATTTTCTTTCAGTTTGGCGATCGGTATTGTTGATATGTTTAGCAGCAGTAGTAATTAAGTTATGTATGGTGGCATTTTTGCCAGCAACCATCCACATCTAGGTCAGACCGATTTGCTTTATATAGCGGCTTGTCATTAAATGCCAACTTAAAAACAATAATCTGGTCCCATGTTTTGCGTGTACCGCACATCAATAATTGGGTTTAACTGAAAATTTACGCAAGAGAACATCCCCCTGATTGATGTAAAAAAAAAAAGTTTGGGGTTATTTTTGTGAATAACAGATGTGTTTTGTTTACCATTAGTACATGGCAGAAAAAGCTGGGGGTTGAGGAGTGTGTAAAGTGTATGTACGCGATGCCGGCTTGGTGACCCCCACCACCGATAGCGACCGGTGACGTCACCACTGACTGAGAAAGCGACCAATCAGAGCGCGAGGGGTGTGCTTGTAAACAAATCATGTTGCAGGATTGTGAGCACGTGGCTTTGTTGGTGTAAGGTGAAACCCCGCCTACTGCTTTAAAACCAAAACAAACCGGTGACTATATTTCAACTAAAGTCCTGTCGATTACAAACACTTTTTTCTAATTATAGTAAAAATTACATACATAAATCTTAAAAACATGTATCATTATTATAACGAATTAAAAAAAAAAAACTGTCTTTGATTACATTTTCATTCTGAAAAATGACTCTTTTATTGTAACAATTTGTCTTTCTCATTACATTCTCATATCTTTCCCTAATCCTTAGATAGATCTCATATCGTTCCTTAATTCTGATAGTTAAAGAAATAGTTAAAAAGAAAAAAAAAACTTTTGAGTTGGTGCTTTTTACATCATTTGTTTCTTTTTTAATTGCAAAGAGCCAAAATAGTATAGTTGTATTTTATTTCATTTCGATTAAAGTAATTTAACAACTGTAGCACAAGTTCTGGACAGTTGATTACACTAATTGTAACTGTAAAAAACTGATGAAAAGAAAACGAAAACTGGAAGTAAAAGACTGTCCTTTATCAAAAGATTTCATCGTTACACCTGCAAAAAAAGTTAGAAACGGAGTGGTGTGGGCGAATTACACTACACAGCAAAAGCAATGTAATGTAAATGAGAAAACACGGTCAATCAAGGAGACTGATTTGAAAAAAGGCAAAAAACGAAACCAGGATTTAGAATAACAACACAAATCTGAAAAACTAAAATTGTTTAGACGCTCGAACCATCTTAATTTTCCTTTTATTTTTGTTGGTAATGTTTGTTATTGTGAGTCTCTATAAAAATCAACAACATCTTCGTCATTTCATACGCATACATTTTTTCAATTTCTTATTTTGCGGCGCCTTAAAAACAAACAACAATATTCAAAAGAGAAAAAAGGTGAATTAAAAGTAGTAAACAACAACGAAGACCAAATGTTTCTCTCACTCATGGACGTCAAAAAAAGCTAAATACATCCTTCCCCTACCACCATATTGTTAACATCAATCCCCACGCGGATTTTCTTTCCCCTTGTTCAATATTTAGAACAACGAGTAAAAACAAAAAGCCATGTTTGGAAACAGACGTTTAGCGAAACGTTCAATTGTGGGCACTAAAATCAGTGCAAAATGCCAAGATGGCCGATTCTATGCGGGGGTCATACAAGCTTTGCGATCACCTCCCGATTCAGGTGATGTAAATAACTACATGAATAATGTCAGTGGCGAATTTACTAAGATCCCAAATAACAATGTCCGTGGATCTGGACAATTGACAGCCACTTCTTACAGTGTAAAATTTGAGAATGGCCAGGTTCTGGAAGTGAGCCCTAAGAGCATAATCGGACCGGGATTTCAGTCAGTGGCGTCGGTCCATCTTCCCGAAGGACAGAAAGTCTACATTACTCTAAATGGCCGGGAGGTGACCGGCGCTGTACAGAGCCATGACCGGCGAACCAACGAAGTAACCATTATAGTCCGGATGTTGACCACTAGTGACTTATTTGAAGTGAACAAAAAACTGGAAGACGTGAGGCTTTTGGAAAGCAGAAAATCGGCGAGGCTTGTCGATCAGGACCAGGATTATTCCAAGTTAGCCGACTTTCAACCAGAGGTCAAGAAAAGGGCTGTCTCTCATAACATAGAAGTACCGTCGAAAACATCGTAAGTTTCAATTTATTTACATTGTCATTCATTTGATTTCTCTGGTCTTGTTTATTTTCTGTTTTATTACCAATTGTCGCAATTGTATATCCAAAACGTCCGAATAATGTTTTTGATTTTTGAAACTGTTGGAAACTAACTAAATAATTAAAACACATAAAGATTCAAAAGAGCAAAACTTTTTTTACATAATCACTCAATAAAAAGCCAAAAATTAGCCAACTTTTGAGAAGAACTGTTTTTACTAAACACTTCCTTTCTTTATCAAAATGAAGTTTTGTTTTTATAAAAATATATTTCCTTTGTTTTGAAAATATTTCTGTAAAAAAAGTCCGATAGACGTATTTTCGAACTAAAAAAATATCTTTGACTTTTTATTCCATTTCAATCCTTGTTTGTATTATTTCACTTAATTAATTGTGATTCCTTTTCTCCTAAAAAGCCTATATGAAAGAACAAGAACTAGTACATTAGCTTCGTTGAGAATGTTTTTGTTGTTACAAATTATAATATTTGGTATCTTACATTTATTTACATTATTTGGGTGACTGACATAAAAATCAATTGAAGAATATTCTGCTAGTCTCGGTGGTTGTTGCTAATTCTATTATTAACGGACAAAAAAGATTTGTTGCGCATGCGTCCATTACCAACCGCAACTGTTTATACCTTTTTATTCTAATTTTAATTTTCCATATAAACAAAAGACAGATTTTCCTCCTCAAGCTAACTACCTATGTAAATAAGTAATATAACACAAATGCTGTTGTTTTTTTTTACACAGAACTTGTCTAATGCTAATTGATGTCAATGGCTTAAACAAGGTTAAGAGTGCTTGACAATTCTTTCGCCAATATTTATCAAATTTGTTTGATTCCATATCGGTCAAACTGTCCATCTTCGGTTAAAATGGAAATTCATCGACAGTCAAACTGGAATCACATTCGAAAAAAAAAAATTTCTGTCTAATTATTCGATCACTATATTTTCTAATGCCAGTTTCTTTTTTTGAGTTCTAGTTAATTCTCATTGCATTTCACAAAGTAAGTAGTGTATCACTGCCACCAAACAACATAAATACTAATAAATTTCTCACATTAAAATCCCAAAGATTAAAAAAACATATCTGATATGTCATATCGATAAAAAAAAGTATAAATTCGTCATTATTATCCATATTCCTTCTTGTGATAGATGCAAAAATGGTGTACTATTTTGTACCCACTTTCCTCTTGTTTTGTTTATATTTTCGTCCATGTCAAATAACGAATTCCAATGTTTTTGATGCGTTAGTGTTGATTATCGGAATAAATATTTGATGTAGCTTTCTTTACTACTTGTACTGTTGTTGTAACTTTCAAGCACAATTGTTTTTATTTCTGATTGGATATTAATGATATTAGTTTCCTATCGTCGCTGATAACTGTACTGGAGTTTTAAAATAACATTAAATGTAAACATAACAACTGACCTTAATAAAAAAACAAACATAGTGGTGCTCAAATACTGTTAAAGCTACTATTACATATGGTGGCTGCTGCCACTTGTACTACTGTTTTAGTGGCTGGTGGCTGCATTTTTTGAATACACATAAATGTGACTTGACACCTTTCACGTCAACAATTACCGTAAACAAGCAAGAAATGTGGCTTATATATTTTAAAAATCCTAAGTAAATATTTCACATCGCATGAGTAGTGTTGCTGCTAAACGTGTTTTCAATCAAATTATGAACATAATCGAAATGTTTACTACCTGCATCATCGCATCGAATTAGGTCAAGTATTGTTCAAAAATAAAATAAAAAATAAAAATCTATGGGTTAAAAATTTTGAAGCTGATATCAATATGACGTGTGATAAGGGAGGATTTCAATATTTATGTAACAACATTTGCCATGGACCGAATCTTTGACACGGCAATAATAGTGCATCTTCTGTGTTTTGGAGCGGAGGGGAATATTTGTTTACATAAAGAAAAAGTGGTTCTAAAATTATGCAAAGGGTGTGGGCCTACTGGACCAATCAGAACCGAGCAATTTTTCACATATAAAAGGTCAAGGTTGTGCAGCAGAATTACGGACCGACTTTACTTACTGACCCACGTGGGAGAATGACGACGACAACAACAACAACAACAACAACAACAAGCAGCGTTAATATTATTCGTTATCGCTTCCGACTTAGGTTATATCCTTTTTGCTTTCATTAATAACATTTTCATTTTAGTGAATTTAAGCGCAAGCTACACTGAAGTGAAGAGGATCAAATCAGAAAACTCTTTTTTCTGATGATATCAATCCATCCAATATCCAATCATTTTTTACAACTGTCCTTTAGTTTGATTGAATTTGAGCATATAGAATTTGATTTGACGTTCTTGACCAATCTGTGATATTGCTGAACTATTAGTGCTAAATGGTAGCAGCTGCAGCAGCCACGACGTTTTTCAATCCTGCGAGTTGCAGCTTGCAGGCAATTTCGTCTCAAAGTTTTAAAGAGGTTTTTTGGTCACTCAGTTATTTATTTGTAAAGTCACGTTTGAAGAAGTAACGGAAAGCAGATTTTACAATTCAAAGAATGTCCAATTCAATTGATTATGCCGCCCCACCCCAACTTAAGTGAAAATCAACGAAAGATTTCTTTCTTTTTGCTAACTTGGACATCAACAACCACTGAACCAGTGGTTTTAATAAAATGTGTAATAAAAAGGTTTACTCAACAACTGTTTTGTGCTAAAACAGGACAACAGTCGATGTCTTGACTTTTGTTTAAAAAAAAAAAACTGGGTTCAAATAATTATCATTTTTTAAAATGTCTTGATTTAGATTTACCTTTTCGTTGCGAAAAGTGGAACTAGAAGAAAGTCAAAAGAAGAAGACATTGATCATAATTTTAATTTATTTATTTCGCTCGGTGACTTAAAATAAAATGCTTGCCGTTAAATTCTGTCTATTATCTAGCGGTGACTGCAAAAGAAATATGGAATTGCTACCAAATAGTTGAAGCATCAAGGAAGCTAATAATAGTATTCTTTAAAAAGTGCAAGTGAACCATGCGTGCGTATTCATATATACACATTCCCGCACTTGCGTAATGCACGTGTACACACTCCACATAAATTATGTTCACGCGCATATTTCTACACACTTTTGAACCAATCGTGTAAGCTCCAAGACTAAAAACACTCCTCCTATGCTTAATAATATTATAATATAATTTTGTCTTTCCTTTTTTCGCACCCATAATACACGCGCGCGCCAAAACGCACTTTGAAAATCTGTTTTTGGATGATCCTAAAATGCCTATGTTGCCATTTTTGCCCCCCCCCCCTGACATTGAATTACTCAGATTAATTTTACCTACATCATTTTTACATAAATGTTAATACAACCTTCTGTGGCCAGATGGAAGAAGAAGGTGAACGGACGCTGTTCTTATTTGTGCCGTATATCGGACATACACATAGGATATATAATCGGCCAAAAATTAACCAAACCTAATTAACTAAAATTATAGAATTATCCGACCGTATTTCAGACCCCTTTACACCCACCAGTGCCTGGTATAATTTTTATTATTAAAAAAAATGATTGAGAGAGAGATGGGCCAGAGGGTGTCTATCACAACCGATATAATATGGTATTGGTATGCTGAACTAGAACTACTAGAATAGAAATTAGTTGTTTATTAGGACCCGGAGCGTTAACCCCGAATAATACCCGATATCTTTTTTATTCAAACCATAACATTCAAGTACTGGGGTTTTGTCAACATTATAGCCAAATTTCAGTAAAATCTGTCAAGATTTGTGAAATTTTCCAATTGTAAACAAAAAGAGCGTTTTTGCTTATAAATTATAAACAAACAATCGAATTTGCCATAACATCCTTCATCCCACCCAGCATACAAGATTTCATTGAAACATATTATTAAGGAACAACGAAGTTATCCAATTGAGAAAAAGGATACGACGACGACAACAGACACCCAGCATGAATAATAGTCCCCGGCTTTTTTCCCCGCCGGGGACAATAAATAAATAAACGTAACCCCTAATTCTAATTCACAGCCAGTGTCCATTAGATTCTTCTAAAAAAAGAAAAATCGACACGCGCATGCGCGCGAACCCGATCGATTAAAAGGTAAATTAGCAACAAAAAAAAAAGACTTTTTCTATTTCTTTTAACAGATATTAAAGTATTGAATTTTTCGAAAAATTCTACATGTACCGAGTACGTATATAAAAAGTTTGGAACATCATAAAATGTGTATAATTTAATTTTTAAGTAAATGTTATTGACCCTGAAATTAAAAATAAATTAAAACACCCAGATTTAAAAAGAAAATCCTGACTGGAGAATGAATGAGGTTAAAGAAACTATTCGTTTTGAACAATTGTACTTGTAATTTTACAACATTAGAATCTATGTCACCGACAGGGCCGGTGGGAATTGTAGGTCCCCATTTCAAACTGCTCATTAAGTATTTTTGTAATCAGGGCTAAATACATATGATTTATGTACATACCCTAGGCACGGGCCAAATGGTCCCACTTGACCCCCAGCTGCCCGGGTCTGCACAGAAATATTGGCAAGGATGCATTCACTTTTTAAAAAAAAACTCATTAACAGTAATTAATTGTAGAAATCATAATTGTTTCTTAAAATAAAAGTATCCAGTAATTAATAGGCGACTTTTGACTTTATCTCCCATTTTTTGTGTTCACAAATTTTACAAAATACTTGTTACTGTTTTCGAGGAAACTAACCAAGGGTAGGGGGTCTGAGTTCCTTGGTTGGATTCATTCAGCCATAAAAAAACAACTTTACACTAAATTTACACTATCTCTCCTCCTCCCCCTCCCTGTGTTTGCACATTGTAAATGGGACTAATGGTACTTATTAAAGCTTATAGTTGTGTTGTGTTTCTAGTTGATTGTGTGTGTGTGTGTGTGTTCATTTGATGGCAATTTTCGACGGCGCACTTTTATATCATATCAGCACGTTGTAAATAGGTGCGTGCTACGCTTTATGTGTACGTCACCCACGCCCGTGGTTATTGATATGTTGCATCTGTTTCCACCCACTGACTGTCCCTCGCCAACAGGATCGGCCCACACTCTTCTTCTTCATTCATTCATTGCTGCTTTTCCTTTCAACTAGTTACTCGTTTATTGTGAGACCGGATAATCGTGAAAATTTCTTTATCGCTTTCCACAAGATTTTCAGGGCTTCTTACCAAATTCTGGAAAGCGAATAATTGCCATTTACTTTGGATCATTTTTTTACATTGACCCCAAGAACTGGGGCTTTCTTCCAGTGTCAACTGTCAAGTGTTGAGAGTGGGTAGATCATTCAACAACATCCAAATACTTTTTGAGGATCGCTGGTGGTGAGCATACTCTAGCACTTTATTGTTATTGCTTTGTGTCATTCATAAACAATTCACTTTTATTTATAAAGAAATATATTTGACTGCGTTGTTGTCTTCAACCTTTTCTCTTCATAAAAACAAAAACTACGAAGAAACAAACATAAAACAAAAACAAAAATAAGTTTTCATTTTGCAAACAAATTTTTTGAAAAGAAATGTCACCTTTTATCGAACGTGTTAACGATTCCAAATTTGTGTTTATGTGTTAAAATAGACTGAATAATCTTTCTTTCTTTCTTATAAAACAGCTGATATTTCATGTTCTTAATCTAATGAAAACTTTAATCGATGGATTTCTTTTTTTTTTATCTTGGTCACATATTTGGGTCGCACTTTTCACCAATGGCAGGTATAACATCAAGTGCGTACTAATGCGCTCCTGCTCGAAAAGCAAAAAATAGGACGCAAAATCTAGGATAATTGGGTAAAATTGTTAACACGGATGCATGAGTGACAAAAATAATCCATGTAATTAATTAAACGTCTTATTGGGTGCTATATACACAGTTTTATGGAACAGCTGGGTGAAATATTTTTTTTAAATCGAACATTTATTTCCATAAAAGAGAAAATGCAAGAAGTCATCTGCGTAAGAAGATCCAATTAGTAGCAACAACTTAGCAAACCTTTGACGCAGACGACCTGATGTGAAATACGCATGCACATTGATTTGAGGAGAAATATGATTTTCAAGAATTGGTATTATTGTGTTTCGTTATTCCTTAATATATTTCAATGACATTTGTAGGCTTGTGGAGAGATTTTATCTGGATGATGGTGACTTATGGCCGACCCGATTGTTTACATTTTCTAAGCAAAAACGTTGTTTTTGTTTACAATTGTGAACATTTCTAAAATCTTGACCGATTTTGCTGAAATTTGGCTATAACGCTAACAAAACCTCAGGAATTGAAAAATGGTGACCGATTCGGTCGATCCGATTATTTGTTTATATTTTATATGTAAATAACCATATGTCAACTTAACATGCAAACAATATTAATTTTGGACGTGCTGAACCCGAACCAATTAGAATGAAAATTGTTATACAGGTTCTTGGGCACCTAATTACTGAAAACATATAACGGTTTTTAAGAATTTTATGGTTTGAATAAAAGAAAACAATTGGGTATCTTGTAGTTAACGGTCCTAATAAACAACTAAATGCCACTTTCTCTCTCTCTATTTCAACTGTTTTCTGCTGGGGACCTTTATACTTTTAAGATGTGTTTTCAAATATTTAGTAAATCCACTAATATTTTATAATTGTACAAAATTTAATAACTGAGTGGGTGTATTAATACAAAAAATAAATAAATAAAAGCCAGCTGAATAATATATAAATCCTTTTCTGTGTTTTCAAGAAGACAATACAGAGGAATGAATTGCTAACAGTCGAGATGTACAATACAGAGTAATGAAATGCTAACAGTCCAGATGTACAATACAGAGTAATGAAATGCTAACAGTCCATATGTACAATGCAGAGGAATGAAATGCTAACAGTCCAGATGTACAATACAGAGAAATGAAATACTAACAGTCCATATGTACAATGCAGAGTAATGAAATGCTAACAGTCCAGATGCACAATACAGAGAAATGAAATGCTAACAGTCCATATGTACAATGCAGAGGAATGAAATGCTAACAGTCCAGATGTACAATACAGAGAAATGAAATACTAACAGTCCATATGTACAATGCAGAGGAATGAAATGCTAACAGTCCAGATGTACAATACAGAGAAATGAAATGCTAACAGTCTCGTTCCAATTTGAAAATATTAAAAGATTAGTATTTTGTTGTTTATAATTGATTCTTCTATTCCATTGAGTTTTACATGTTTCATCAAGAACTGGTGACCAATTTGTTGAAAAAATAAAGTAATGGGACTGAGAAAGAGAGTAAGATAGATTCTAGTAGGAATATTAGTTTGACTATTCAGAAATCTTAGTTTAATGCCTTGTGCGTTTTTGAGCAGTTCATTTACTAAAGTGTTTATATAGTCATAATCATAATAGTTGTTGATGAGGTGCAACAAGGAACATTGTTTGTGACTCCTGACCTAGACATGTAATTATGGAAGAGTTGAATACTCATTTTCTATCTCACTCACAGACTCCTTTCTTTGTCTATCATTGTGGCATACCAGAATCAAGACCATAGTCAAAATGCATAAAAGAGTGTTGGAAGTATCAGTGAAAAAGTGGTACAAGCTTGAATTCAAATTTGGATCGCCAGTTCTATTTTCAAAGTTGTTAACTATCACAAAAATTCCCTCATCCATGTTTGCATATTTTTATGGTTGTTTACAAAATAGACCCATTTGTTTCAATTCAGCAAATATTGTTCATAATATTCATATAATTGAATACAGTTACACTACTGGTATTCAATCAACTGATTGTTCAGCACCTTTTTTGGATAAAATCCCTGTAACCACAGACTAGTTTACATAATGGTCACAAATGTTGATAGGGATTCCTCAATTTTGTGAGTGTTTCAGCTTCTTTGTTTACATTTAAGCCTAGCATTGACTTCCAAAAGAAATGCAGGTGTCAATAGTAGAGTCAAGTGTTAACAATTGATCTAAGATGGTTAAACTGTGAGAAAACAAACAAAACTTTTATCATTGAAGATGAAATGGCGGATCAGAGATGTTGTATTATTATTATTACAACAACAACATTGGTTGGTCTGACAAAATGGTTATTGAGCAATGGACATTTGAAAATTGGCAGCTCAATCAGAGATGCATTTGTTTTTTATTTTCTTGCAGTTTTTCTGTTTTATCAGTATTTTAAAAAGTCTTTCCTGTTAAATGAATTTCGATAGATCTATGAATGAGTACACGTGATATTTGGTGGTAATCTAAGATTTGTGTGTCATGCCTGCAAGATTTGATGGAAATTCTTTTTGTAGTTTATCAGTTTAAGTGAAATTTCTAATTTTAAAGGCAAGGAATAAATTTCAAGCTGTACTCTTTTTAAAAAAATTTGAAACCTTCTCTGCATGTAATAATGTTGTATTATATTGATCCTATCTTTAAGAAGAGCCACCAAGAGGAATTGTGTTAGAGAGTGATGCAAAGGCTGTTATGATGGTGTTAATGGTCAATGGTTAAATGATGAAGACATTATATTGTGAAATAGCCTACTTTCCTGTGACTGGTATATAGTGGAAAAATACTAGTGAAGTGAATTGTGGAATTCTTTTGTTTGTTAATAGTAAACAAATTGTATATAGTGTAGAACAAATTTTCAACATTTATTCATGTGGAAATATGATGATTGAAATGAACAGTCAAGACATGGAAAGAAATGGGGCTTGCTCAGCATACTACTACTGATGTACCGGAATATCAATCCGGTTGGATATCCAGTGCTGGATTCACGTGGTGGCAGTGATAATTCTTTGTGAATCCGGTGCTGGATATCCGACACCACTACATACTACCATTGGCTTGGTGTCAGTATGGGATGTTTTTGTTTTCACTAACTTTCTTCTTCATTACTAGTTACCCTATTTACAGAGAGATGATAAAATCATCCTATGATCAATTTCCTCTATCTGTCCCCATGTCAAATGACCTGGGTTGTACCAACACTGTTAGAAGTTGTCAATCATCTGTTCACTATACACTGACCTCCCCATCATGCAAAAGTAATAATTTTTGGTTGCTACACATACAATATACATGGATATGAAGCTTCTTTTTTTTATTTATAGAATATTTAGAACATTTATTTTAGTGTGAAAAAAAGGATACAAATTCTATATACAACCACACATCATAACAATTATATTTACACAATATCTAGGACCATTTGCAGTGGTGTAATAAACATCATAATTCTTTTAAAAATCATTCACATCTGTTGATAGCACTACATATTCTGGTAATCTATTCCATAGTCCCAAAACTCTATTGCTAAAAAAGAATTTTCTGATATTCAATCTACTCCTATTTACTTTGAAAATGACAGTTTATCAGTTATAGGATACCAAGATCCTTTTCATCATTTACAATATTCACAATACAGTAATCGTAATGTGGATTTCTATTTCTTACAAGTAACACCTTACAATTATCTTCATTAAAAGCTAATAACCATTCTCTTGACCATAACATTAATTTATCTCGGTCCTCCTGTACTCTTACTTGGTCAAATGGCGACAAGATTGGATGATACAATTTGGTATCAACTACAAAAGTTTTACCTTTTTATAGATATTGTATCTGGTAGTGGTAGATCTTTAATAAATAATAGAAATGATACTGGTCCAAGTACTGACCCCTGTGGCATACCACTACTTAAACACCTCCAGTCAGATTTAGAATCATTTACACAGACTCTCTGTTTCTTATCCTGTAGAAAGACTTCCAGCCAACAATTTAATTTACCCCATCTTTGTAGTTTGTAAGTCTACAATGAGCAATTGAGTCAAAGGCTTTTGAAATCTAGGTATAACGCATCAAAAGGCACAGCCTCATCATACAATTGTGTCCATCTTCAAGCATAGTATTAGTTAGTCAGGATCTTCTTCCTCTAAAGCCATGTTGGTCATCACACAATATACCATTATTCTCAATGAATTTAACAATTCCTTTCTTTTACATACTTGTGAGGTCAAACTCACCGGTCTATAAATACCAGTTATGGCTTTGTCAACCTTTTTAAATATAGGTGTGACATTCACCATTTTAGTTTAAAATATGTCTAAAATATCAACTATTGATTGAATGAATAATTAAAAATGATACAAACAATGATACAAAGTCATAAAAGTAAACAGCTAGTTACTAAAAATTACTACAAACTTATTACACTGTCCTATATTTATGTACATGTGGTGTTTATGAAAGGTTATCAAACAAACAATTTTTATCATGAACCTTTTCCAATATGTCCATTTGCATCAAATATAGATGGAATGAAATACTTTGTATCCTTTTCTGCTTATTGCTTGCATAGTCATCTAGGATAGTCAATTTGATCTCTTAACTGCTGGATACTTTGTGATACTCACATTTCACACCCTGACACCTTTAGCAATAGCAGCTGCAGTATGAAGTAGAAAAGTAGAATTGATTTTTTTATGTAACTGAGGTGCAAGTTGAATGGTTCCTATAAGTTCCTTTTGTCTGAACTAGTGATAATCTTTCTTTCTGTCTTTTCTAGAACAGAATGGTCGTCTTTCAATAGACTGTATCTGATTCTATCTGTCCATCTCTCTGTATGCTCATGGGCTTCTAGACTACTTAAAATTCACCACAAACTCTATTTTAAATGGACCTTTCTTACCTATTTTTGAAAATGTTGCCTTCCTTAGTCAATTATTGACTTTTGACAATTATTTTATGTTGAAATTTACAAAGGTATTATCTTACATAATATGAAAGAGTGTTTACTTACTATTCAACAGTGGTAACAATCAATTTTATTAGGGGTAAATAAATTTATATAATCTCTTATTAATTCCAAGGCTAACTTCTGTTTATACAGGCTTCCCCTGTTATAATACGGGTGTTGGGGTCCAAGAAAGCCAACCACGTTAAAAGTATGTGCTCCGTTATAGCATTATGGTTACATTGTAAATTGAACCCCTCTGTAAAACTTTAAAAAATTAACTTTTTTGAAAACAGACAAAATGAAAGGAAGGTCTTATGGTTTGAAAGCACAATAAATTATTTTTTTTTTTTTTAGGCCGGACCTTCGTATGTCAAAAGTGCCAAAGATTTTATGGAGTTCACAAAACAGCCTTTTATTTAGTTTTTTCTTCAGCAGTTTTTAAATAAATGCGTCATTCTTCAAAAATGACTTTTTTTCATTATACAGCATTTAAACAAAACATAATCATTAATTAATTTCTTTTACTTCTAGAACCACTGCTTGTATATAGCTCTGCATACACTGAACTTTTGATTTATATTTTTGATTAAAACATTTGATTTAGGACAGCTTTCTGTAGCCAATTTTGATTAATACTCATCTGAAATTTGATTGAATATGACTTTATGAAGGTGCTAGAGTGCCATTTTTACAATAAATAAATAAAATATATGAATAACAAACATACTGTACATTAATATGAATTTGATTACTATAGCATATTTTGAGACAACTATATTAATCAATGGTTTACTATACATATAGATTCTCTGCTTTAGTCAATTACCTGTCCATTGCTACCTTTTGATTAGAACAAGACTAATAATTAATGGTTTCTGATCTTACTATCACCGTTTTAATAATCATTACACTCAAAGCTGTTATGTTAATAGATGAGTTATCATAACACACTGTCATTACTGATTTTTATAGCTGCCCAGAATATTATGCTTACACTATCAAAATTATTTTCCCTAGTCAGCATTATTTAACTAGTTAAAGTCAATTATAAGCTGCTTCATTATAATAAATTTGCTTATTTTTGTTTTAAAGGAAAAGACAATAGTTCTTTACTTAACTTTCATGAGAAATACACTAGGTTTTCTTTATCACCTAGTACTATTTGCAAATAGTTACCCAACCCTAGTAATGACCAATTTGACACTGTGATTGTTAAGTATCAGTGTCTGCAAAGTCCATTTTGTTTTAAGTATAACTAACTCAAGAAAAACATTGATTTTTATCTCTCTCTTTCATAGCTAAAAGCTTATAACACGAACTTGTGTTGTTTTCTATTATATTTGCAGAGAAGGGAAAAAAACTTGACCAATTGAGTTTTTTTACTTCACTATACCCTTGATTTTTAGAAAACAGAATTAAGTTACATGGAGCTGAAAGAAAGAATTCAGTAGCTTTCTCTGCTATTAGAACTTGACACTTCTTAACTCCCAATCCAACTCCTACTTCTCCCCACTCTTCGTTAGATTTTTTATTTTTATTTTTGTTGTTTCACTGAAATACTGACTTCTTTGCCGTTCCTCTACTCGCCCCCTCTCTCTTAGATACTTCTGTTTCTTCTCTCTCTTATTTATTGCAGCAGCAATGTCAGTGACAAAGTAACTCAGTCCTTAAACATATCTGTGACTAGTTCTGTGTTTGTTAACAACAGGACACAATTTTGGCAAAATTTCCATGTATAAAGGGAAAATCCCATCTTTTCTTCTTTTATCCCCCCCCCCTCTCTCTTCATTTATTTTTATTCTATTTTCTTGTTGTTGTTGTTGTTTATTTTCTTGCTTTTCTTCATCTTCTGTTACACACTTTCAACAGATTGGCTGTAGTTACATGAAATTCCTAAAGGAAATGATAAAGAAAAAGACAGTGTGAAATGAGTTGCTTGCCAACTCGTATACCAAATGCTATCTTACCAATTTTGTTTACCTCCCAAAACAACTATGGTTTGCCAGTAATACAAAAAGTAATAAATTAAAAACACAAAAACGATTTTACATTGAAATGCTGCTGCTGAATATGATGACACTTGTGATAGTAGAGAGTGGAGGATACAACCCCCCCCCTTTATAACGTTGGTGTTGGGGTCCCAGAAAGCCAACTGTGTTATAACCGAGCCGCCATAACTGATATTCAAGGGCTGGTGATAGATGAAAGACGGCAAACATTGTCTATCATATAAAAACTAAATGAGATTTGAACAAATAAACAAAGGCATTCTTGAATGGTTTCTTTTCACTGTGTCACAACTGCTACATACAAAGATCTTCGTTTTTCTAGCAGCAACTATATGTAATCATATGACCCAGTTTCCTGTCTCATTGGTGGTCTCAAGGAAATGGTTAGCCCAGTAGAGAATATAACTGTAAAAAACGAGTAGCATTGAATATGTTAATAAAAATGTTTTGTTCATTGACAACTGAAATGTTTTTGTCTAATTCATTTTTATACAGTTGGTTTGCCGGTGTAAGTCAAATATATTTCTTAGTAGGGTAGGAGTTGTGTCGCATCTGTCATCAAATTAGCTTATATAGTAGACTAGTGCTCAGCCTGAAATATCGGACTTACAGTTCAAACTGAAATTCTATTTTTATTTGTGGTTTTCTGGACGAGTGGGTAATGATACAGGTAAAAATGATGGGGTTGGGGTCTACTAATCATCCACCTTATATCGTAAACCACATTATAACGTGCGACACCTGCAAATGTGTTGTGTTTATATTTTTATAACATTCATGATAAAATTATAATATTTAGGTGAGGTTGTCGGTTTTACTAAAGAAACTGCAAAAGGGAAATGTTTTCTTTTTTAAAATGAATATTAAAATAGTGAATATATCATCTTAGATATTAAAATATAATAAAATATATGTAATAAAATTGTGGATAGTGATAATAATACCATAATCATAGAAATCCCAAGATTCAGAGAACTTTCTACTGTCTCTGTAGAATGTTTTAGATGAAGCATTTATTATTAATTTTTTACTAATATTTTTTTCATTTTATTTCTGTTGCTTTAAAACAACACTCAGATCATCATCCAGGGGTCCTTGTGGCATGCTCAGGATTCGTCCTGAGAGAAGTTGCACAGGATATCGAAGTCATTAGGCCGCAGAGAGGCGACTTCAACATGCCCCGGGATTCGTCCCGGGTCTAACCCTCGACCAAGCTCTCAGGATTCTTCCTGAGAGCTTCACACAGGTTTTGTCCTGTAAAAATGACTTGCTTGCCCCAAGTCCTTTTTTCGGGGGGCTTGGGGATCTAACTTTTGCTTTACTTTTGCGGTCTGCGTGACATTTGTCTCAGGGACTTGGGATTCTCCGCCCTCAAGTCACTAGTCACATAGACTTGGGATCCCCCTCCCGCCTCTGCTTGCACGGGCTCGTGCAGGATCCCACCCTAAAATGTGGGGAGGTGAATAAAGAGAAAGTGTAGTATCTGTTCTTGTCAGCTTAATATCTGATAAGTCCCTGATATGGAGACTTTGATATTAAACTGATTAGCACTACTATAGTTGACAGGTCCCTAACCCTAAACCCTAACCATGTTGTCAGTTTATAAATGTATTAATGAATTAGTATGTACCTGAGTGCAGGTTAGAGTTCTCAACCTTCCTCTTCTTCAGATTCCATATCTTTCAACGTAGGATGACACCGTAGTCGTCTACTGTATCTGACTATGGGATGGTACTTGGTAGGGCCCCTATCCTTTCCAAGTTGACAGGTCACCACCTTTTTGATGCATCCTGATATTTCCAGATGGTCACCCATCTAGGGCTGACCAGGCTTGACATTGCATAACTTCAGTGATCTTATGAGAACCGATATCCCAACACAATTTTAAATAAATAAATTAAATCACATTGTTTCTTATTTGACTTAAAATAAATTGTTTTTTCTTTACACAACAACTATGGTTTAAAGTCATTAAACATCGGGACGGGTCAGATATTAAGGCTGAGTTTATTTATTTACCTCCCCATGATGGCAAATGTAACAGCAAGGTCGAAACTCATGGTCGAGTTTAGGATGGTTTCCGCATGCGAACGTGCAAGCAGGGTGAGTCCCCAAGTTCCCGACTGATGTCACAAGGACATTAGCGCATGCTTGATTTGGATGAATCCTGGGCAATCTGGACAAGGATCCCGGGATGAATCCTGGGCAATGTTGATTGAACTTCTCAGCCTGAGGGTTTCAAAGAACAGATACTATTTGCCTCCCCACAATGGCAAATTTGACACAAGGTCATTTTAGGGTGGGTTCCTGCATGCGAATGTGCAGGCAGAGGGGGGTGGGGTCCCCGTGACTGATGTCATACGGACATTGGGACAAGCTCCCAGGACAAATCCTGATCATACTGGTCAAAGATCCCGGGCAGGTGTTGATAGAACTTCTCGGCCTGAAGGCTTTGAAGAACAGATACTACACTTTGATGTTAGCCAAAAGGCAGAGAAGCAGCGGTCTACTGGGACCAAAGAATAGGCCCAGTAGACTGCACGCTATAGTAGTACCTCCTTATTTTTATTGGTTGAAAAATATTGCTTGTTTTTTGTTGATTGGTCAAGAGATTTTATTTTTATGGGTGGCATCAGAATTTTTAAAGTAATTTTTGGTCATTTGTGGTCTCAAAATGATAGTGTTCACTTTGGATGATGGTTTATACATGTTATCACCAAAGATATATCCTCATTACTCTAAAAGAAATAGGTCAGTGAGTTCTCAAAGTTCTCTAGTCAGGATTTCATAGGCATTTTGTCGGGTGGGGATATCCCATGTAGATTATGTAAGGATTTGGTTAAATATCTCTCTTTCACAAAGTTTGAAAGTGAAAAATGTTTTCTGGAAGCCTGATCCATACTAAGTTTGGCAGTTTTTATATAAAAAAAAAATTAAATAACAGATTTTCCCCTCCCATCAATGGTAGTCTGGTTTATTGATATTCTAGGAAAATACTATTTAGAAATGTATTTTTAGATATTAATGGTATGAAATCTTTTCATAAAAGTATTGGCCTAATTGTCTTGTTTGTCAGTGTGCCAAAATATTCATTGAAATTCCGTTCCAAGAAAATGACAGCATTAGTGCCCTACAATCTTTTAAGGTTTGGGAAAATTTAAAGAAATCCTACATTATTTTATTTTTAAAGCTTTTGATAACATTAATTCTTTTGGAAGTTGACTGGAAAAATATGAAAAAATACACGTTAAAGATTTGATGAAAAGAGTGGAAAATGGGAAAAAAGTTTGTAAACCGATTCAGTGTTTTGTGTGGTCATGTGACCAGTGACCACATTAAGACAATTTATCCTCGGACTATGTCGAACACAATAAATTGCTTCTCATAGCAATTTTTAATATTTTCCGATCTTAAATCTTTCAATCTCTAAGAATTAAAATAAGGCTTATTTGCAGTCTGCTAGATTGAAAAAAGGCATTAAAAATCTTAAAAGTATAAAGGTCCCCCCCCCGGCAGAAAACGGTTGAGAGAGAGAGGGGGGCAGCGGGTGTTTGTCTCTCACAACCGATATAATACAGTATGCTGAACTACTAGAGTGGCAATTAGTTGTTTATTAGGACCGTTAACTCCAAGATACCCATTTTCTTTTTATTCAAAACATAAAATTCTTAAAAACATTATATATTTTCAGTAATTAGGTGCCCAAGAACCTGTATAACAATTTTCATACTGATCGGTTCAGTAGTTCCAAAGATCAATATTTTTTGCATGTTGACATATGGTTATTTACATATACAATATAAACAAACAATCGGATTGACCGTAACTCGCAATTTTTCAATTCATGGGGTTTTGTCAACATTATCGCCAAATTTCAGCAAAATCGGTCAAGATTTGAGAAATTTTCCCAATTGTAAACAAAAACGTTTTTGCTTATAAAATGTAAACAAACAATCGGATCGGACATAACTCACCACCCTCCAGGTATAATCTCTCCGCGAGCCTACATACAAAATTTCATTGAAATATATTAATGAATAACGATGTTATCCAACTGAGAAAAAGGATACAACGACGACAGAGACACTCTACCCATATAGCGAATGATAGTCCCAGCTCTTTTTCCGCCGGGGACAAAAAAAATTGACACTCCTTAGCACATCATTCATTACCAGTTATTGAGAGATGTTGAGAAACTTTAATGAGGTGGATTTCCCCCTTCCAGACTACTTAAAAACACTGAATAAAAATCTATAGAAACCTCTACCACTGCTGATTTCATCATAGCTTTTTGTAAATCTTTCAGAATAATACCAAGTTGAACAGCAAATAGGTTGATTTCAGAGATTTAGAAGATGCTTTTTTAAAAATAATTTTCAAAAATAAATAAAAATGAGATACAGGAAGCCTTGGAAGGGGTAACCATGGGGGAACAGGGCATTTGCCCCCCCCCCCGATCAGGCCTTCTCACCGAAGGCAAGGGGGTTTGAAACTTGGAACCTTATAGTCAATAAACGATAATGGTGCTGTACAATTGATTTATCATATCAGATGTAATCCCAACTTAATGTTCCCATATAAAAAAGACTGTATTATTATTTGAATATACTCTTTTTCCTGCCACCCCCCCTGTAAAGTTAATTACAAAATAATGAGGATAAAATAATTTAGCCACATTTATTTGTACAATCTTCAAAAATAGCCTCTTGCAGCGCTGGCAAATGATAGTTTCCAGTGCAAAATGCCCTTCATACTCAGTATTTGGTGTTCATTTTTGCAAGACTTGTGTGTCGTAGTACCGTAGTATTTATTTATGTTATTACTAACCCCAACCCTAACAAACCAAAGAAAAATTAATTTAAAATGTTAAATGCCAGCGCCGACAGTTTATAGAACATAACAAAAAAAAGGAAGAAGCAAACTCAACCCCTAATAGTAGTAGTCACTTGGTCGCGTACCAGGGCTGCCACTTTCGGTACGTTCATACCAAATTGGTACTCTAGACGGATTGCGGTACATTTGGTACTACATTCGCAAAAATTTGGTACGTTTTGGCCATTTCCTTTTTTAATGTAATAGTTGAGTGACATATTAAAGTATGTTTTGTTTCATTTCTTGCAAGGCACTTATAAACTTCAATTAGTGGAACCCGTCTGAAAAACTGTTAAACAAGATGAAAGAAAAATCAAGCAGTTTTTTAGTATTTGAGTTTGATTAATTCATTAATTAAATTATTATCTAACATGTTTTTCTCCCGTGTTTGGTACGTTTTGGCCTAAGCTTTTGGTACATTTGCTAAAAACTCAGTGGCAGCCCTGTCGCGCACCATTTTTTTCTTTATCCTGGGCGGATAGGTGATATGGGTCATTAGTCGTTTATTGAATATCAGAATAATCCCTTTTCATATTTTTGATTTGGATGAATAATTTGTTGCTAGTGTGTTGGTTTTAACTAATCCTTAGGGTCAGTGACTCAATAATAGTTTCAAAAATTAAAATTGTTCGTCTCCTACAAGGCCACGCCCTTCTTCACTTACGTACGTGCGAGCGTGCACAGTTAAAGCGAGGGTATTTTTCTCTTGTTTACAATAGTCAGTGTTGCTAGAGTGAATTGTTATTATTTTTTTTTTCAGCTACTAAGCTCGTCATATTTCACTCTTTCTTCTTTCAGTACCTCTCTCTCTTGTCACTGTAGTGTGTGGCATAAACAGGAGTAAGAGGCATATTGGGATGTTGTTTTTTGTACATTATTTTTACGAAAAATTCTTTATTTAGTATGTCCGATGTCGTAATCACCATGAAACATGATGACATGAAAACAGGCTTCAGTTTTAAACGTTTAAACAGAAACTGAAACTCATATATTGTTATGCACCATAGTTGACAACGCAGCAAAGATTTCTGTTGTTGCTTAAATTAAATATGTGTTCTATTCTATTAGCTTGGACACTTCCGTTGTCTTTTCCTTTTTGAGGTCAGAAGTCTGTTTACATTTACAAGCTATTGGTTACACAGAGTTAAAAACTTAAATAGTGATGATAATGGCATTACTTTCGCATCAATTATTGCGTATTCGAATTTAACAGTGTCAAATTATTAAAACACTACGCAGAAATGCATCTCCGAAAAAAATGCTTCTAGGTAATGTAATGTAAATAAATGAACGTTTTAACACTAACTGCTTTCTTATTTTTAGCATTAGCGTTCTAACTAAGTTCTAACTTTGGGAAACTGAAAAGATATCTCATGAGTGCTCATGTTCATAATTCATAGAAAATTTACAAAACTAAGAGTATGCAAAATATTTGAATGTAATTCGTCTTTTAGAAATCTGCACTTCTTTCTTTAGATGCGTCCAACGCATCTATATAAGACACTTTTCGGTCGGTCCCTAATATATCAATTATAAATATTTCTCAGCCGTATCGCGTTGGATTGATATGAAAATTGGTCCAGGCCTTCGGGTGAACTATCCTCAGCTCCCTCTTCCTCCTCCCCATGCTACTGCTACCACAACTAGTAATGTTCAATATAAATTTGATCAGTCGTATCATGTTCGATTGATATGAAACTTGGTCCAGACCTTTGAGTGAACCATCCCCATCCTCCTTTTCCTCCTCCTGCTACTACTACCACAACTAGTAATGCTAAATATCAATTTTCTCAGCCGTATCATGTTGGATTCAATGGATTGTTATAAAACTTGGCCCAGACCTTCGGGTGGACCGCCCTCGTCCCCCCTTTTAGTTCTACCACGGATGGTGGACGCATCGTTGAACTTAAGGTTCTTGTTTATTGATTCTGCAGCAGCTACAAAATAGACTTCTTACTTCCTACTACTCCTACTAGAATTCCTTGGCTCGTCTGATAAAGATGTTGCTTGGTTCTTTCTTCAGGTTCTGATGTGGCTATTCAGGAGTCAAAACACATCTCTTCATTTCCGTAATACAAGTGTTTCTACAATTATTGGCACTTCTGACATATGAAGGTCCCGCATCAAAAAATAGAAAAAAACAAATTTCGCGAGTTTTTTGTGCTTTCAATCCATAAGACCTTTCCTTACCTCAAGAAATTTGTCAGTTTTGAAAACAGTTTATTTTTTTAAAGGTTTTTTACAATAATGCCAAACTGTGCACGTATTTTCTACCATTTTTACATTTTCGTTTCACTTTTCTGAAAGGCACTTAGAAACTTACTTCGAGGCATTAGTTCGTAAAAATGGCGGAATCTACGTGCACAGTTTAGCATTATTTACATTGTAAATAACCCCCCCTCCTCTAAAACCTTAAAAAAATAACTTTTTACAAAACTGACAAATTTCCCGATGAAAGGAAGGTCTTTATGGATTGAAAGCTCGAAATATGGTTCCTGTGTGTCGAAAAATTAAGTTTTCTATATTTTTCGTATGTTAGAAGTGTCCAATTATTATTTATTTGAAAGTAAAATAAATATTGCAGATGTTTTTGCTATTATTTCAATAGAAAAACACGGAACAGTAATTTTAGTTGTTATAACTACGAAAACATTTAACTGCTTATTTCTTTCTTTAAAGAGGTTAAACGACCTTAAAAACTGGTTTGTTTCAGTTTGAAAGCTTGATTTTTGACAAGTGTTTCTCACTCTCGTATTTACAGCTATTCTTAATGTGATGAAAGCAAGTACAGTACAAAATAAATTGCTTACGACTGCTACTTACTACAAACAGATAACTCTTCTTCACTGGTGTTAAATGTTTGGACAGGGTAGCTTCAGCCTGATTAAAAAAATAATCCCCCTCTCCTCTCTTTTCTTCTCTTTTCAACTTCTTCATTAATGGAATTAATTGCTGTTGAGTTAGGGGGATTTCTCTAGACCTCTTCAAGCAAATCTTTAACTTTCTGTCCTATATTTAATCATATTATACATTGTTCTTGTAAAATCTTTAACATGATTTTTTAGTACACGTAAACTAATGAAGCGGTTTTTGTTACAGTGACTACTGACCACTGACCGTTAATATTTAAAGGTTGAATGCCATTTCAAGTGGGTGAGGGTTGAGGGCGAATCTTGTTTGTACTTGTAAATGTCAATGACAGTGACGTACGATTTAAAAAGTTGTTCACACAAGAAATAGGAATAAACAACAACAACAACATTTCTGACACAACCAACCTAAATGCTCTTCGCTATTTACCAGTTACTTCTCTCGCTATTGTACCTTACGAGCATTTTTACCCCACTAACCACACAATCAGGAACATTTGTATTAAGCTTAGATTTCCATTTTCCAGAATGAATTCAGCGACCGGGTGGTATTCAGCAACAACCATCGATTTTCTTTTCAGGACTAGTACTCTCTGTTTAATTACACAACAAACACATGATAAAAGACACAATGTAGGGAAAGGTGGTTCCTATCGTAAAGTTTCACAACCTCGCACACTCGTAGTTATAAACGGCGCTGCGCACAAATAAAAAGAAATAAGAGTTCATGAAAGAAAAACAGAATTGTTTTTCTTTTACTTTTATGAATTCTCTTGTACATGAATCTCTTATTATTCATGAATTCTCTTATACATGACTGTTATTGCTATGAATAAATTAAATTGTTTTTATTGGTGGGCCGTTTTTAGCATCAAGTATGCGAGGGTGTGAAACTTATATACTCTACTCTACAGACAAATCTTTAGTGTGTAATACTCATTTAACCAGTAGTCGTTGTAAAATGCAATCAATTTACATTTTTGTTTTGAAGTCCATGTACTTGCTCACCGTCACATGACAACAACCGGGGTCTTTTTTGTTTGTTTCTCTTAAAAGCTGTCTAGTGTTCATATTATTTGTTTAACTTAAGAATAATCGGGCATCTTCATTTTTGTATTTCTTGAAAAACCGAAATTTCATGCCAGTCGCTTACTAACTACTAAAATCCGTGAATATTTTAATCGCAAGGTAGTCGGGCGTTTGCCTTATAGTGCCTCCGACTGTTGCTTAGTAGTGTTTCTATCATACTGTTGGTAGGTAGGCACTGGTGGTACTACTCCTTGAGTTACTACTACTATACAACACACTGATAATTGACTGAGAACAACTACTTTGCTTTACAACCTCTACTACGGGCTTCACCAGACCAGTAGTAGTTTGTTGAGCAAACAAGGTTCTCAGCTCCTGTGAAGTAGGATTAGAACCTGCCCTCTCTTGCCGATTTAGTGCGTTTCTCGTTTTGGCACGGAAAAAAGCGCTAAATTAGCGCGTTTTCGCTTAAACGTTCTGGACATTTTTTTGCTATTTTCGAATATTTGTAGTGTCTTTTTGGCTATTTAAAAAAAAAAAAATAGCGCTTTTTGGCAGTCAAATATTTTTTGAATTGGCATCACTGTCTGCCCTCCTTTCTAAATGTTGGTCCCAACCTCCTAAAACTAAGGCACTATCAAAGTCACATCTAACCTCCGTCGTATTCCATGGTTTGGTTTACCATTGAAATTATTTCTATTTCTCAACTTCCAGCTCAGCTTACCCGTTTGTTTGTCATATTTGTAGCTTGTAGAAACCTTTTTAAACAAAAATCAGATACATTAAAAAATATATATGTTCTGTAGGGGTCGTAGATTTTCAAAATAGCAGATGAATTGCCAGGTGGAAGGGTCTTTTTTTGGTTTTGAAATAGGGAGTTCCTAGCACTCGTCATCGGTGTCATCGGAAACAAACTTTTAGGCTTAATAAAGTCTGCAGTTAACATCAAACATCAGGTTGTTGGGAATATTCTGATATTTCCCGTGGAACGAAGAGATACACTTTGAGAGCTTAAGTTTATTGACTTGCATCAACATAGGGGTTGGCCAGAGGCGGATCCAGCCTGTTGAGCTTTC
>VCCN01006291.1:404847-418115 GCA_006491835.1 Architeuthis dux
TAGCATCCTGTAACTATGTTAAATAAGCATGTTCAGGGCCTACTACATACATGTATTCCTTGATTGGCTGGTTGAATATGTGAGTGGACGTGAGTATAATAATATGGGTGGGTTAGTAAGGGTGTGGGGATAGTGTGATTTATGTCTTGTCTGAAGGGTGGCAAAAATGACCAAGTATGATAGTTTGTATGTATAGGAAGTGTCAGTCAGTTGTGTGTGTTCCGTGTGTGTACAGGTGGTAGGGTGGATATAGAGAGTGAGTTGGTAAGTTATTTTAAGGACTGTCTGATCCTAGGTGGCTGTTTATCTGTATGGCTTGTGTACCCTGTTGTTAGGTGATTAATGTCAAGAGTTATACACGTACATACACATAAACATACATGCACACAAATACACATTCACACATACACATACACCCCTACACATACATATGTATATACATACATGCACACACATGCACACTTGTATACGTGTGTGTGTGTATGTGTAGTTATGCTTTCTCCTAATTTTTGTAATTTAAAAAAATTGTTCTTAAGTTTTTCTGTTTTTTTCTAGAAAGTAAAACGTCCAAACTAGCATTCCAAGGGAAATTATGTATCACCTCCACCCATATATGCTGCTTTTTACCTCGTAAATTAAGCAGTGGTGGTGGTACAGTTACCTTGATGAAAATACTACCAGCATTGTTTGAATCATAAATTTATGATTTAAAAAAAAAATACACGTCTGGTTAGTCACTCAATAGAAACTGTCAATGTCTTTTGGCAGCATTCTGTGTTGGGGGTGATCAGTTGGAAAAACAGGTGATTAGTTAAAAGTTACTTTTCTTAACTTTTTGGGGCTGTGAACACTAAAATTTTCAAAAAACAAGTGTGAATACTGCTGACACAAACTAAGGGACCAATTTGGCATAAACTTCCATTGTAAATTGAACCCCCCCCCCCTTGAGGAGGGGCATTTACCAAAAAATATTTTCCCTTCTCATTGTGTGTGTGTGTGTGAAAAAAATTTCAAGTTTCTACTATGAACGGTTAGGGCTGAGCAAAGTCCAGATACATATAAATGTCAGAACACAGGAATAACCTAAACCCAGCAACAGTGATTAAACCGGTCTATTGTGAGTAGCGGTGATTAATATTTGTCAGAAAAAGAGAAACAAATTTTGCATTAATAATAATGCAGAATCTGGCTGTTTTAATTCAGTGTTTAAAATTTACCGGCAAAACATCAATAGTTACGCCCCAAAAGGGTGTTGACAGATATTGACAAGGGAGATCAAAAAGCTTTTCGTCGCCTATTTAAAAAATGGTGGTCAAAAGTGTAATTAAATTTAAACTTCAATTGTAGAACAGTAATAAATAGTTGAAAAACTTGATAAGAGCTATATCCGAATCGTGTCTAGAATGACTCTTTCAATTAGTAAAAATTTAAATAAAAAAACAAATCAGTCGTCTTTGAGTTGACCTCTGGTCTTCCATACTTTTAATGAAAAAAAACAAAAAAACACCAAAGAAAAATACTTCTAGTGTATTATTATTTTTCAATGATTATATTTGATTAATCGACTTTGTTACATTATAATTAACAACATCTCAGAGTGGTTCAAACAGTGAAAGAATAAAACAAGAATTAAAAAAAGAAAATCGAAATTAATCAAAAAATTAAAAAGATTTAATATTTTTTTTTCTTTTTACCAAAAATAGCCTTAAATATAAGCTAGCAAATACAGTTCCCCCCACACACACCCTGTCAATCCCCCAGAACTATGAATCTTGTACCATACCAATTGTAAATGTACAAATAAAAAAAATGAATACAGAAAAGCATACAGTAATAAAAAATATAAGTTAATTAACAATAGCCATACATTTTATAAAACTACAGTACAGTGAATTGGGAAAATGTTTTTATATAATTCTCATGGTTAACCAGTTCGTGAGTGTAAGAAGGTTTATCTGGGTTTATATTGTCTACATAAATAATTTTTAGTTGATCATTTTCTACAATCTTTCTTCTTATTAGTAACAAAAAGGTTATTACGATAAAAATAATAGATTACAAGTTCCAGACGTTTTTAAAATATCAACACATGTCACTTTTTGTCAAAAGGCCATGGTTATAATATAAATATATATGCATTTATGATTTCCTAAACGTTTTACTTTTTGTTTATACTGTACAGTGTATTTTCAATGAAGTGATTTTTCGCAGTACACCACAGAACTCCCAAAAATATTCCCATTAAATTATTCATGACTGAACCACAAATTATCGAAACCGTGAATAGAAAAACTACGAATGGCAAGGGGTAACTGTAAAAATAGAAAGTTGCTAAGAAGAGCAAAATTTTACTTTATTTATCAGTTTTTTAAATTTCTGAGTGAGGCATTTTTATGGAACCCCCATAGCTTTTTTCCAAAAAGGTAAACAGAATTTGTATTTCCATGAACTTATCTTTCATATGTGTAAAAATCATGATGATGCAAAAATAATAATTAAAATGAATCATAAAATGAATCCTCAAATATTTTTTGTCCAAATTTAGAAAAGAAACTTATTTTAAAAAGATTTTGTCCTTTATAAGAAATTATAGTTGATTTTTGTTAATTTTTGAAAAATGCACATAAAAAATCTTTGAAAATTTTCTAATACAAAATTTAACCTGTATATTTTGTTTATATTATAACAACATTTTTATGCTATCTATTTACACAAATAATCAGATTTTCTTCAATCCTTCTTACTAATGACACAAAGATTCTGACGTCAAAATTAAATTTTATATGATTTTGATGTTTTTTTCATAAGGTGTCAATTTCCAGTAAGTATGTCAGCACAGCCCATGTAAATAACAGGACGACAAAGTGTAGAAGAAGAATTAGTATATTACCAGAGTACTCTTAGAAAGTTTGCAAACGATTTACTGCGAGTTCATTCCTTACTTTGTGCTTATGACTGAGCTTGTATCAAAGTTGGTGAATTTCTAAATCTTTCTTTGATGTATCTGCATCGCATACACGCCACACAGATGATTTATGCCATTTGGGTCCATGACCGTATTTCACGACAAGCATCAAAGGCACACCTGTATATTTTTCAGGTAATATCTCTAGCATCATAACCTTATCTGAAGATAGATAAAATAAGTATGTTAGATCTGTAATGTGGTATTTGCTTAAATCGCAATTTTCTCAGGTTCCATAACTTGGCAGCTTTGCAATAATAGGTTTGTATTTGTTGCACTCTGTCAAATTTAAAACATACCCTGTCAAAAAATTGGCTGCTCGTCAGATGAAGAGAGGAGTGGTCCATGTTGGACAAACACGTCCATCAATTCATTAACAAGACCTCAGCTACACGAGCTGGCAACAACCTGGGACTCAATCGCTTGTTCTGTTGAACAGCTGTTGACCGGTTGGGCCAAAACTGAGACATTCTTGCAAAAGATTGGTGTTCAGGATAATGCAAACTGTGTGTGTGTGTGCAGTGCGTCTGTGCAGTGCGTCTGTGCAGTGCGTCTGTGCAGTGCGTCTGTGCAGTGCGTCTATCACATTCTGTTTGAGTACCCTCTCTTAAAACCTCCTAATGGAGTCTATGGCCTGCGACGCCTGGATGGTGCCACGCTGAACTGGCTCAGGGGGATCGATGTTGGGTGCTGATGTGGGTAGGGTCATACGAACGACGAGACGTTTAAAACTAGGATTTCTTCTTCATAAGTTCATGCACATTTATGTGGATAAGAATATTGGAGTTTATGTGTTCCTAAAGTGGAGTTATGTGAAATAACAGAACTAGGAGGGCAGTGCTTACTTTTTAGTTGCCAGAACTGACAAAACATCTGCCATTTCCTATATCAACTCATATACATATTACATGAATGGGACCAGGAAGTTGCCCAGTACATGAAATGAGCAACCATTAGGGAGGTTTGGAAATGCGTTTCGTCATTTATTTTGGCTTTTTGTTTTTTTTCAGAGGTGCTGGAGTGGTGCTTTGGTGAGATCCGGCAGCACTGCACCCCTAATTAGTATCATTTGACAAATTCTGTACAAATCAGTGTAGCACGCCTTTAACCACTTCACTACTTGGGATAATCTTTGTAAAAATACTGTTTTCTCTCTGAACTGCAGTTGGCGATTGTTTTAAAAAGACATGTGTTCTTCTTGTATACCTATCTAGAAGCTTTAAAAAAAGTAGATCCAAACTGATAAGCAAAAAACAATCATAGACTGTTGTCCTCATCTTGGTTCATCTTTTGAACACAACGTTCTGGCCATTGTAAAAGGTCGTAGAGTACAACAGCCGAAATGTTGTGTTCAAAAGAACAACCAAGAAGAGGACAACAGTTTTAAAAAATCAATGTCTAAAAAAACAATCAATCGAGAAATGATTGACTGAGAGTTGTGACCTGACGACTACAAGTTATTTTGTCCCATAATGTTATTTTCTTTACACATAAACCTGTTTACTTCTCTGTGCAGTATTTTTGTAAAAACAGGCCAGTTTACCCTTTGTAGGCTGTGTTGTCAGAGAGCAACATTGACTTTGTGAAAATTAAAACTGTTATATACCTATGTCCTTCCTTCAAGTTTCAACATTAATAGTTAATTTAAAGATCTTAAAAATTTGAATCAATCAATTGTTATTTCGTTTATGCTTGAGAATATGAAATTCACAATGGAAACTGATAATTAATCATTGCTACCCACAACACTGGTTTATTGCTGGGTTTAGGTTATTCATGTGTTCTGACATTTATATGTATCTATCCGGACTTCACCCAGCCCTAACTGTTCATAGTAGAAACTTGAAATTTTGCACACACTCCCCTCAATGAGTAGGGAAAATGCTTTTTTGTTTTTTGAAAATTCCCCCATAATAGGTTTTTAGAGGGGGGGGGGTCAATATGCAATGTAGGGTTTAGGCTAAATTGGTCACTAGTTGTGCCCACTTGTTTTTTGAAAATTCAGACCTTTTTTAGTGATCACAGCCCAACTTTGTAATTGATCACCCCCAACACAGCATATATGGGTGGCAGTGATTCATAATTTCCCCTGGAATGCTAGTTTTCTTAATATTTGAAACTTTCTGGAGTTTTGGTTCAGCAAGTCTCTATTAATTCCAAAGGGAATGAGAAGCGAGGAGAACTTTCTAGACTTTCCCTTGTCCAAACACATGAACACAACTTGACATAATGGCCAGATTGTGTCTCTCTTCATTGTGTCTTTTTTCTCTTTTGGTGACCTTGTGCCTTAAACTAGCCGACAGAAAAACCACAATGCATAAAAGATATTTTGGTCACCAGAGAATCTCAAATTTTTCTCATTTTTTATTTATTTATAAGTACCACCTTTATAAGCATCACTGCTAAGTTATAAGAAGTTCTAGAGCAGAGTTAGTTCTTTTTCAAGCCAATGAATGAACAACGAACAAGCTTGTTTCCCTTTTCGGTAGTGCTTACAATACAAGAAATGAAGACAAACAAACAAACAAACCATAAATGCTTTCTGTCTTGTTTACTTGCGTCTGAAAGTCTAGTAAACAAATCTGCAATTTCCTTTCGTTCTATTTATTTTCCGTGTATGTGTTTTCAAATGGCCTAGTTCAAACATCTGATGTGCTTAGTTTAGTAACAAATTATAACAAGTGTAAGGAAGAAAGTGGGCATGAACCCAATTTTTATTCCATGAAACAAAAATATAATTCTAATTTTCAAAACACTTAAAAATGCCCTCGTTCTCTCATCTACTTGTGCAGATATTTAAATAAAAGTGTTTTTTCCCCGTTTTCTCCCCCGCCTTCCTTTATTTCTTTTCCCATTCTTTTCTCTCTAGACACTCTTTGTCCTTTTTTCTGGTTTTGTTCAGTCAAAAAATAAAACTTACAAAAGGCAAACAGGATATGTGAAATGCACTGAATGAATAAATAAAATAAAATAAAGTTCAGCGGAAATCGAGCGCTCTCTCTCCCTCTCTTGTAATGAACTGCTCTACATTGATTCAATGGTCGTCAGATATTTACACCAAATCAAAACTAACAAGTAGTTCAGTTCGTTTTATTTTGGGTAAACAACTATCCTCGAGAAAACGCATACAATATAACACATTTATTTCTAGACTGATATTCCCATACACACATTCATCTTTTCATTATTGTGGGGCAAGTCACTATATATGATCACCTCAGGACCCGTCAGCCATGTGCAAATATTGTAGCCACAAAGACAACATAATCTGCACCAATGTGGTCTGCAAGCTTTGCAAAGTACACTTGTGCTTGAATAAAGACAGAAACTGTTTTGAAGAATACCATACCCCATTAAATTAGCCTGTTTTTGGCCCATACAATAGCATTTTAAAATCAACCCAGAGGTGTTATCCTTTTTGTTAATATCAATTTTTTTATATCTATTTATTTTATTGATGTTATTCTTTAATTCTATGTTTTATTTAACTTTCTACTTTAATTTTTAATTTTTTTATATTTTCCCTTTTTGGTCACTTTTTGGGCGAGGCACCATATATATATATCAGAGATAAACAAAAAAAATTCAGAAAAATTGCAACTGAACATATCTTTTAATTAGCTCTAGTTTAACATACAAAAAGGTTGTTTTGATATCTAAAATAATTTTAGGGTTGCCCTATAAAGGGTTAATCAGTAGCATATGACAAAACCAACCCCCAAAAACATTTCTCTTTTTAAACTTTTAATAAAAATCCTGACTGACTCGTGTGATGTTGGGTATTAAGACAAGAAATGACTCCCCACATTCTGCAATGTACTTGTTGCTCAGTTAAGTTAGAGGTTGTCTAATTTCTTGCCCTTCTATATTCTATTGGCCACATAACCTAGGCTTGAAAAACAACACGTTATTTTGTTTTCAGTGAACCAAATTTGTGGAATGTATTTATGGGTAGGTATTGTTTTGAAGGTCAGGATTTACACTGGTGAAGGTGTTTTTTTTCTTTATTCAGCACCTGTAAGACAGTTTTATTGTTGTTTTAAAAACATACTGGGAGTTGTATCTAACTGCAAAGTCAATAATGACAATGAGAAGTCAATAAAGACTATATATCAATAATGACAATGAGAATTGCAACAATAATAAAGAAAACCACATTGGCAACAACAAAGAAAATGACAACTACAAATGAGTTTAAAGATTCATGAAGAAACATATTGAAAAATGTGCCTTCAGCGAACATCCCTGCACCCCAAATATTGGCATGAAAACTTGTAATTAAAAAAAGGTTCTTAGGATGAGATGAATTAACCCTTATACCTGACACTGACAATAATTAAGTTTGAATTAATCAATTCCTGATTATGGCAATACCTGAGACTTGCCAGATAATGTATTTTTAGCATTAGCCCATAAATTGGATAATCAAATATTGATTGCTTACAAGGATGCTTTGTGGAGTTACTTTTATTCTACTAAGTAGTTTTAAGGTCATTTTTATTTTATCAACTATTGGAAAACATTTTCAACTAACAACAATTACCCTTTAGTGACGGCTCCTCAGCCAGATCTTTTATACAATTCTACACATCTTAATGAAAAATCATTAGGCTGCAACATTGTCTTCACAGAAATATAAGTTATCCTCACCTCTGAATCGAATTTCAACCACATAATAAATTGCATGAACAATTCATGCTGTGATTTGAGTTTCCTTTGATTAGAATATAAAAATAGCACACTGAACTGTTTCTAAAGGCCAGATTTCAAACATACAGCTGAAATATTACCATTTAAACTAGACAATCATTTTAAAGGAAGTTTTCTTCTTTGTCTAAACCAAATCCATGTATGCTGTCATTTATTTCCTGTCTGTATCCTGCTTTGGTTAGCCTAATGAGGATAGTGCCTATCTTTACAGTCAGTCCATATATGTGCCTGATAAGCTCTTACTGCTCCTACCTCTTCAAATAGCTCAGTCCAATTTTTAATACACCTCTTCAAATCGACTTACATGTATTTTTAAATGTAAACTGTTTTTACTGATAATACTACAATCATTTTAAAATAAAAATATATTAAGGAAGAAAAACCCCATTAGTAATGATCCACATTCAAAGTCATAATTTTTGATTGACTTTCAAGATGAAACCACAGATCTTGTAATTGCCGATCCCCATTCCATAACAATCCAATCCTTTGAATACCTTTCTAAAAAAATGTCAGTAGAATTTCATTTGTTTTAATAAGTTGCTTGTTTAAGTTTGTGTTGTGCGTCACCAGTTAAATAGTTAACGTGGATATTACCACTGTAAGAGAAAGTTAGGTCCTCAGTAGGAAAATGTAATGTCCTGGTTGAAGTAATTGAGGTGCGTCCGGAAAAGAGAGATATGAATGGTAGCAAATATAATGACGTATGACTTGAAAAAAAGGACATGAGTATGGACATATTGAAACAACTATTGGATATTAACAAAAGAATATACATGTACACATGTTAAGCACTGAAGAGTATTGTATTTTTGAACATGCAACATATTTACAACAGACATTTAAAGAAAACATGCTGAAAGGAAAAATACAAGCAAAAATTAGAATGTGCGCAATATTTCTCTAATGGGCAAATTAGAGGAAAAAGGCAGTTTAGCTTTGAAACTGACTTGTGACAAAAAAGGCTTCATAGAGAAGATACCAGTGACTTAATATTGCCAATGAATATGCATTGGTTGGTATTGTTACTAAGCTGCATATTAATAAGTTAATATATACCAGCAAAGCATTGAGAAAGATAGTGCCTAAATATATGTACCATGCCTGGATTGGCAGGATAGTTACTGAATATATTAAATCAGTAAGGATTGATTAGTACCAATGGTAAGCAATCGTAATTACTGATGGTGAATTTCAGTAAAGGAACAAAATCAAGAGTTTGCACATGCAAATGAGTTGGCACAACAAATGGCAGTGCCATTTGAGTTGGAAAGGATATGAGTCATGGTAAAAAAAAACACCCTGGCTTACACCAGGGGGCTACACTTCATGGCATCTCAAGCCAAGTGTTCCCAGAGCTAGCTCATAGTTGCCTTTTGTAAGGTGGGCACAAAAATGAATAACATCACAACATTTTGAATTGTTTTTTTTTTTGCGCTAACTTGTTCAACTGTATTTATTTTAGCTCGACTGATTGTTGTAATTTTGGGGGCACTACCCTTCACAAAAATCTTTGTTCGCGAAGCCAAGCCATTCAGTCATTAATTCACACTAGATGTTGGTATGTTTGACCTTTGTTTATTGAAAAGGATGATATTTGAGCATTATAACAGCTGTTTGCTTTTAAGATTTTGAGAAGGACTAGCCTCATTAGCCATTGATTGCTTCTTCTAACCATATCTGATTTGTTTTCTGGGAGATACCAACTTCAAAATGACTTTTTCATTATCATTTGCTATTCTTTAGATATTATAAATGCATGGTATAGTATGATACCTTCTTTTAGGCTTGAAATAAAACCAGCCATGTTATTGTCATTATGACTATATATCCAACATTTATGCCAGATGAGTTATAAAACACATTCTGTTGTCATAAAGAGATATAGCTATTTATATTCTAAAATATCATTCGACTAACCGGTTTGCGAGTGTAAACAAGTTTTCAACCACAATTATCTCCGGGTTTATATTGTCTACATAAATAATTTAGAGTTGATAATTTTCTACAATCTTTCTATTAAAAACACAACGTTTATTATGATAAAATTAATAGACTACAAGTTCCAGACATTTTATCGACACATGTCACTTTTTATCAAAAGTCTGTGGTAGTTGATATATTATAAATATATTTGCATTTATGATTTCCCAAACTTTTTACTTTTTGTTTATACTATACAGCGTATTTTCTATGATGCGGTTTTTCACGATGCACAACAAAACTCCCCAAAATATTCCCATTAAATTATTCATGACTTTCCCCGAATGGAAAATCCACGAATGGCAAGGGATAACTGTAATAACAAGATTTTTCTTGTTATTACAGTTATGACTTGTGAGAAGAGGCATTATCATTGCAAAAGTTTCTTGGACTGTTAAGCTCAGTGCTGCTTATATTGTTACCAGAACATTTTGGCTGATCTATTCTACAGCCTTTTTTGTAAATGAATGTGAGGAACTCTGCACATTTCATGAAAATGATTAAAGAGGCACCCATTTTATTGTCACTAATGGTGAACTTTAATGTGGTCAACCTTTTTAATAAAGTATCGACATCAGTTAACAAAGTACCAGCAGCACCATTTAACAACTTATTGATGTCAACATTTTCTGTATGGACAACACATTTTCAGTTTGTGTCCGATATATAACAGGAGGAAGGGCTAGCTATGGGGTCTCCTCTTTCTCCTGTTATTTCTAACATTTACATGGAGTTTTTCGAGGATCTTGCCTTACATTCCACTCCATTGAAACCTTCAGTCATGCTTAAGTATATGGATGACACATTTATACTCAGGCTGCACCAGATGGATGTACAGGTCCTGTTGGATCATATAAACTCAATTAAACCATCAATACAGTTCACAATTGAGAAGGATGACAAGAACAAACGTTTTGAATGTCCTAGTAACCTGTGTAGAGGGTGGGTATAGTACTGGTGTGTTCTAAAAACACAGAAAATATAGAAAAAATATATCTGTGAATTTCTTCACAGGGATTAAGTAGTATTGTATATAAATTATGTATGGTATATATTGTATATGATTGTGCAATCAGGCATAGTTTCGAGGCTGAAACATGAAACATCATTACCATTGACCCATGGCAGCCCAGCGGTATGTTGTGATACCTCCAGATTGTATTAGTCAACTTTATAAGTGTGGTTTCAAATATAATAATAATGCCATAGCACAATATTCACTGAAGTACTTTATAGAGAACATCAGCTATTAGAAGGAGCATATAACAGGATAACTAGACTACTACCACTTCATTTAGGGTGGTTCATAGATTTGAGCAATATAGATTCATGCTGTACCACTGTTAATGTAAGACTGATATTGCCTATATATATAAATATATACTGGAAACAGCAGCATGTATGCTAATACTAATTACTAACAGTAACAACCAGTCATCAACCAAGTCCATGTACTTAATTTGGAAGAATTTGGTAAGTGCATGTCTAAGAAACCGTTTGAAACCATAAAACAAATAATTAAATAAATATAAATTAAGTAGTAAATCAGCAAAATCAGATAAAATATATAATTACTAAAAGATAAGCCAAATTATATTCCCAACAAATAACTTAACTTAAAAAAGGACAATAAGGTATAACCATAAAATTCCTAATAATTGAACATGTTGAGTGGTACTGTTGAGATGTATCAGTCTCAGGTTGAATGCTAAATGAAAAACACATGAACTCTCTAACTTCCACCGCCATAAATGCAAACAAAAACAAAATTTAAATCTTGTCAAAATCTGTGATAGCCAAGTATTATAAATATCAACATCAAAGAATAAATATCTTGCACACTAGAGTACTGAGAATTTGGTAAGTCTTTGGGACTTGGGTTCTCCCTCCTGAGTCACAAACTGAAATTTGTCTCTAGACTGGACAATACCCTTCCATTACACTTAACCCATAAGAACCCACTGTGACACAACTGGTGTCACATACAATTTAATTGATCTCCACAGTCTCTTATATAATATTATATTTTATCTCATAAAGTGTACTAAGTGACATCTAATGAACATCCTGGTGCAGTCATGTTACTGTAGTGTGTGTCAATTTGCCTACCCAGTATCCCACGTAATATTCCTTCAAGTAGAAATGGGTCTGGGTTCTTTTAAGATTGTGGCTCAAGGCATTCTCTAATATTTGCAGATAAAACTGAAACAGCTCAGGTATTTTTTTGAAAAGCCATCTTAAAGAATCAACCTGATGTCATGTTCTGTATCACATAGGTATATGAACAAATACACACATTTAATAACTGTCCTGGTGTCAAATTTTGCATCAGTTGAGATTTTTAAATAAATGACACCTGTGTAGTGAGGAAATTCTTCATTATTGTTATGGAATACTTTGCATTTTTTTTGTTTTATTCCCATCAGAATAGGGTCATCTTGATTTTATCTGAACATATTTTGCCATGGTTTCATTATGTTGAAGATATTCCTCACATTTTCATAATGTAAAACAGATGGCTGAGCTGCATAGACACATGAAGATTTTCTTTATATGTAAATATCTTGATAAACCTGATTGAATGATATGCAAAACTAAACCTATCCAATCTAAAAACTGTTAAATATTAGACCGTCTCATTTAATGTTTAAGATTGATTTTCTGCATTTGTAAAACCTGTCTAATTTTTATCTGCAGATTTATCAAGACAATTTCTTGGTGATATATGGACTTTCTTAGGTCTTAAATTTCAAGTTGAAAATTGTTCTCCATGTATCCTCCTGAATTACATTTTGATTTTAGTGAAAATGTGAGAAATAATTTTGTGTTGTATTGTTAAGAACAAATATAAATAAATCAGTTCTTCACTCTTTTATTTCTCCATTTGTCTCTTCTTGTTTGTTTTATTTTTATTTGCTATGCTAAAAGATGATATGACTAAAATATATATAAAGACACTTTTTCATGGACGACATTGCATAATTTTGCAAGTTATTTCAGTTAATTTTTTTACAAAGAAGGTAAATAATATTTTTTTGTTCAAAATAGATTTATCAGAAAAGTAGTTAAAAACAATCATATCAAAATGAACCGACAAGAGTTTTAAGATTGTGGGGAAATGATTGATAAATAGAGAGAGAAAAAAAGATCAGTGTGTGGGGAAAAAAAGAAAATATAGAAGAGATCTTTTATGTTATTGTTGTGTAAGCTTACTTATTTATTCTACTGTAAGCCAATGTTTCAATAGTAAAGCAACTAATTTTATTTGCCATGAGTACATTTACTGAAAGTTGCATGCCAAATTTTATTGATTTATTTCCAAAGACAAAATTGCCAAGATTTACTTTTAGATTTCTCTTTTTTGATTTTATTTTTAAAAATAGATTTTGGACACAGGTAGGAATATAAAATAAAACATTCTTTTTCAGATACTTTTTCTCTTTTCTATCCTTAACAAGAAATTGCACATGTGTTTATTAACTGAGATTTTATCTTTTGATCTGATGAACTCACATTAAATTGAGGCCATGATTTCTTAATAAGAATTCAGTGGAAAAGAATGGGAATCATACAATTTGTGCTTTTGTATCTGTAATACTATTTATACTAT
>VCCN01006291.1:421022-433468 GCA_006491835.1 Architeuthis dux
TAAAGCTAGCTTTTTGCAGCATTTTTTCGAAAAAATAAGGAAATTATTGGGGGGGGGGCTTCCCCCACCCCAGTTCTGACAGCCCTGTAATATGCATATTAATTTATATTACTGTAGGAAAAGTTAGTTTGGATATTTAAGTATTATAGGTTTAGTGCTTGTTGCATGTGCATTATAAGAATTCTTTCTGTTCAGAGTACAGTTTGCGGAATAAAAATTTCAATTAGGTTTGCTAGTTTATTTGCATACTCGGACTTGTTCATTACAACCATTGTATTGTCTTTGTCTGCAAATAGTACCACTCTATCAATATCACTCTAGAGTATTTTGAGAGCCATTCTTTCCTGTTGTGTGCTGTTTGGTTTGTGAAGTCTGGCTTTTTCTGGCCCAAACCACAGTCAGATGAAGATGAAAAGTAAGACACAGGCTAAGTACTTTCTTTAGTGCTTGCCTCACTTTCCACCAGAAAGGTGACAATTATAAATTCTGAAATCACTAAGAACACTGGATGTAACAAAAACCAAGGGATGAGAACAATATACCCCACTGTACAAAATAAAGGATACTGTTCAACATTCCTTGAAGGTTACTAGATACAGTAGACAGTCTAAAGTTATGATAGAAACAACCAAGAGGTGGATGCAAGCCTTAAAAAATCATTGTATATTAATAACATTACCTTGTTTCAAGAATTCAGGCAGAAACAGTAATGTAAGTTTATCAGTGCATGCATTTTTATAGTGGGCGATTTCTGGCTCATATTAGCATGATGATAACTGTAGCATGATGCTGGTATAGTGAGTTTAATCCTCACTAATTAAGACTAAGCTAAACCCAGTAAATAACTATTTAGACCTGCTTGGTGGTTGTAGTTCAATGTTAAAATAAAAGCCAGAATTTTGAATGTTGATTTTCTAGGCAAGCAGGTCTTCCCCCACTTGGAGGATTGGTGCAAAACACTCTTCCTACATTTGGCCTTGTACCAGACAAGCCAAGTAAATATCCATACCATTGCTGTTATGTTAGATATAGAAGGCCTTTCAGGGAAGAAATTGGATGACAGCTAATCTATTCTGTAAGCCATGAATTTAACTTTGTAATTCGATACAGGGCATATACATTTATTCATATAGATATAGATTGATGGAAATAAATATATGGATATAAAATAGACATAGGTACACACACAAGGGGGATCGTTTGGCAGCCTTTTGGCTAAGATCAAAGTGTAGTATCTGTTCTTCGAAACCGCTATGGCCTCGAAGTTCGAAGAAACACGGCCCATATGGGGTCCTGTGGCATATCTGGTATCATCCTGGGAGAAGTCGCGCAGGATATCTTAGCTGCGGCTGATAACGCGCTAAGATTGAAGTCGAGTATCTGCGCTTTGAGACCACCATAGCCTCGAAGTTCGGAGAAACACGGCCCTTCGGAGGTCCTTGTGGCATGCTCGGGTATCTTCGGATACCTGGGAGAAGTTGCACAGGATATCATGGCTAGCTGTCACCCCATTAGCACACTCGGTATCCGTCCTGAGGAGCTTTTGGACCCATCCTGGTCCTCGTGGCATTTGTCTCAGCGACTGGGATTTGGGATTCTCCCCCCTCAGGTCTCTAGTCACGGGACATGGGATTCCCACCCCTATCCTTATCACGGTCCTCGTGTCATTTGTCTCAGTGACAGGGATTTGGGATTCTCCCCCCTCAGGCACGGGGACATGGGATCCCCTCTCCCCTCGTGGCCTCGAAGTTCAGAGAACCACATCCCTTTGGGGGTCCTTGTGTTGCACAGGATATCTTGGCCAGCTGGTCGGGAGGCGATCACTATTAGCATGCTCAGGATTTGTCCTGAGACGCTTTTGGGATCTCCACCCCTCCCCCCCTTTATCCCGGTCCTCGTGGCATTTGTCTCAGTGACAGGGATCTGGGATTCTCCCCCCTCAAGTCTCTAGTCACGGGGACATGGGATCCCCCCTTCCCCTACTGAATCCGGCTCTAAATGACCCACAAAGGGTCGATGTGCCGTTAAACAAACAAACAAACACACAAGGACATTGCTCTTCTCCTTCACTTACATATTTTTTGTTGAAAAATATATGTGTGTATGTACTAGTGGGACATTGACATTTATATTAGAAAAACAAATGCATTTTCTTTTCAAAATAGAACAGTAGCTTATCCTATGTTTCTACTGTTTACTTGGTTTTGATTGCCTAGTTGGAAGTCAGCCAATATCAGGTTTGAGAAGAAAAAATGATAAGATAGTTACTTTTTTTTTTAGTATCCAGAATCACTGGTAAGTAAGCAAGCGTATGCACACATGTTTGTGTGTGTGTGAGAGAGAGAGAGAGAGAGAGAGAGGCTCTTGTAACTTCAATGCTCATAGCTATCCTTGCGTTCATGGTCTGCTTATGGTTTTACTTTGTGCTGGAACCATTTTACTTTGGGCTCAGATAAATGTTAAATGGATTAGCGACAAAAGGAATTACCATTAATTACTTTACTTCAGTTAGTACAACTTTGCTATATCTTTCTCATTTCCTAATAAATTATATATCATCCCAGTTCATTATTTGATTGGGTGGAGTAATTTTAGAAAGTAGTAGGTCTTCTATTTATTTTAATGAAATGTGTATGAATTAAGTGACATGAATGTATGGTTCATGTTCACTCTGAACTCCTGCAGATTCACTATAGGACATTTCAGAACAATATACATATATGCATATATAACTTGCCAAGATGTGTGACAAATACAAATGCATTTGTATACACAATGAATATGCGTGCATATTTTTTACTATACAAAAATAACAAACCAAATTCATAGTACATGTATAACTGTAGAGAAGCATGTGTATATATGCACACTTGCTTATACAAACATATTAGATAAACAAAACGTTTGCCAGGTTTTTAGAAATAACATTAAAAAATAAAGCGAATTCAGAAAATAGGATATAATCGATAAAATTTTTATTAGTGTTGTTATTTTTTTCCGACTGAGATGCAAGCTTATAAAATTTCTTTTCAATAATGTTTTCAGTTACCTAAGACAAAAACAAAAAAAAATCATAGTCACATAGTGAGATGCCTGGAAAATCTGGTTCTTTAGTACCAACTGATTTCATCAAATTCTCTACTGCAAAGAAGAATCTTTTTTGTTAATTCTGGAAAATATAAATGTAAAACTGTTCAAAAGATTTTGGGTACTTGATATATAGATGACATCTACACATCTATATACAGACAAGCTAGGGTGAGGGTGTTTGAATGTTGGAACCTTTATAGTCAATAAAGGATAATAGTGCTGTACAATTGTTTTATGTAACTCCAACTTAATATACCCTTATAAAAAGATGGTATTATTCTTCGTTTGTAACAGGGTTGCTCCTAAGAATATCCTTTTGCACCCCACCCCTTTGAAAAGTGGCTGCAGACACCCACGCAGACATAGCTCACATAAGCACACATATATACATAATTATGTGTACACAAATATACAGTGCACATGCTAATATAGAACGGATGTTCTGATTAAAAGATTTTTGACAATGGAGTAGCAGTTTTGTGCTGCCACTGCTTAGGTAGATAAGATTGTTATATGAGAGGTGTTTGCTTAAATATACTCTCACCCACTCTTTTCTTTGTCAGCCATTGCAGCATGCCATTGATGAGATACTGTATATACCGGCTTTTAAGTCGACCCCCAAAATAAGGTTTGATTCAAGTTAAGTCCAATATTCGTCGGATCAGACAACTCTCCAAAATAAGGCAGCATTGCGTCCATCAGACTATCAAGTTCATAGGGTCCAAACAGGCTAATATGATCCATTAAGGAAAATTCTTTATGCTTAAAAAGTCGATTTATACGTCAGGATATATTCAGTATTTTGTCAAGATATCTGGTGATGGGACAAAACTGAGGGGGAAGTGAATTTGTACCCCTTTGCCAAGGGTTTTACTGCAAAGCCAGGCCAGGGCAAGCCTAAGCCATCTCAATTGGAATGTAACATTGGTACATCGTTGTTCCTGGGAATGCGGGTACATCAAGAGGAAAGAAGGAAGAGAGACGAATAAAACACTTGTCAGAACAAAAAGGACACCTGTTGTCAAAAGAGACATCTGTTGATAAGATACACCCACGTTGTGATACTGTGGCTTTTTGCAGCTCACCTCTTGAAGATTTCAGCATTGTGAAGAAGTGCTGTGAAAATGAATGTACATGCCAAGCGAAAACTTACACCTACATTCTTTCATGCTGTGAGTGGCTGAATACACAGAACAGGATATGCTGTGTTCGTTTGCTTCTTGTGGCTATGACCCCTTCTAAGGTGCTAGGCATAGGTGTTTCAAAAATGCGTGCAAGTTTTAATTCAATTCATCAGATGAAAACCTCTCTGACCTGATTTCTGCTACAGACTGTGACGAACACCCTTTTGCCTTCTCTTTCCCCTGACTGCCAGATTACATCCTGCAACTATGTTGACTAAAATCCCTTTGCACACTCTCTCTCTCTCTCTCTCTCTGTGACCCTAGTCGCATAGCTGATGGTGGATTGCAGTATTCATTGGCCTCTCCAATTCAATTAGGGCAAAATTTCCCATTCTCACCTACTTAAAAGTACTTAACATACCAAGGCTAAAAGTCCATTTAGATTTTGGCCACCCAAGAATTCCTGTTGCTATGAGCTCAAATTTAGCCAGGATGCACACATGCAAAACACTATTGCTATGGGCTCAAATTACGCCAGATGGCTTAAATTTCACTGGGACGAACAGATATGCAAAAACACCTCGTCTGCATCTGGCCATATTGCTTCAAACTCGGTTTACCCATTCCATTTACTGTGCGATAACCTTTATGCCACCTTGCACCTCCTTAACATGTTTACATACACACCTGTAAATTGATATAAATCCATTTGTGCATCTACACTTACTAATATACACACATATGCTTACTCACACACTTGTACATGTACATGGTTATATGGATATACAAGTAAAAACAAATACATGCACACACATAGATTCATATATATATATATGCATTTGTACAAATATGTTCTCATATAGATGTTCAACTACCCCATATTCCAGATGCACACATGCATATACACATTCTATGAAATTTCTCTTCACACAATAAACTGTACAATACTAGCTTTCATATCTCGCACACAAACACACACACACACACATCTATGCATATATATTCTTTGTTACTCTCTTTCTCTCTCTCACATATACATATTCACTCATACATTCCCGAAACATTCTTGCTAATATGTAAATGAAGCTGTTTGTCCTCTTAATATAATAAGACACACTAATGCTATTTTAAGACAAAGGTCATAGTTCTGCTTCTCTTTTTCTGCTTTGGAGATATGCCTTTTTTTCTTTTTAGCCTCAGACCTTGTAACATTTCTACATTCAAGCCTATTATCAAACACAACACTGATATCTAAGCAGCAGCGGTGCCAGCATATTCTACTAGCCCGGGCAAGGTTCGGCCTAAAAACTATGAGCACAGTAAAGTTTTTATGCTAATCTCCAATATCACCTAAATTTTAATTAAATTCAACTTTAGTAATAATGAATTATTCATCATCATCATCATCATCATCAGCCCTTATAAGTCTACTGCTGGACAAAAGCCTTTCCATGACAACCTAGATTGTGCTAACCTCTGCCACTTCTTACAGGCAGATTTTTCTATCTCGTCTCTCCATCTTGTGTCTGGTCTTTCCCTACTGTGTTTACTGTCCCATGGGCACCAATCGGTTAGTAAAGACACCTATTGTCATCTCTTCTTGCTAGGTGACCAGCCCATCTCCATTTTTGCTGCTTAATTATTTGTATAATATCCTTCACTCTAGTCTTCCCTCTGATCCATGTTGATCTTTTTCTATCTCTTAGAGTTATCCCTAGCATTGCTCTTTCCATGGCTTTCTAAGCATCTCTAAATTATTAGGAAACATAAATATCAGTACTTCTATACTTTTAAATTAAAATTTTTTTATGGGTATGTACGGGGTCACATTAAGATTAAATTTTGCGATCCCGGACACGGCACGGGCAAGGCTGCTGGGAGCCCAGGCAATGCCGTGCTTAACCTTGCCTTGCCCAGCCAGGGTATCTAAGTTACTATGGTTGAACTGTAACATGGTCAATCTAATTCCAGGCTGTTCCTATAGGATAAGATTTGTATACAATCTTTCAATTCTTATGTGTTTGTGTGTGTGTTTTATCCTCAAGCAGTTTTAAATCTGTACAATAATGTACCATAGCTTGAAATTCTTGAAAGTATTAAAAACAGGATTAAACCCTAGAATTGTACATTTCCTAAATTCAATTTGTGTAAATGAATTCTAAATTGAAAGGTGAAAACTGTTCCTATCTTCTCATGATTAAGTAATTAAGGCTGGAATAATTTAGTTATTTAAATTTATATGATATGGAATCTTATCATATGATATGGAATCTTAGAATCAAGATATTTATATTATATTTATATGATATGGAATCTTATCATAAACTTTAGGTTTTGAAAGAAAATTTATAATATCTGTAAAGCTTCTTTAACTGGAATTTTATTTAAAATTCAAGATTTAATTATTTCTATTCACATTTTAACAGATTAGGAATTGATTCAGGTTAAATTTTATTAAATTTGTGTTTGGTGCTTCAGTCAAAAAACAAAAACAGAAAATCTTTTCTATCTATCTTCTAAATATCATGTGGCGGATTCTTAATAGTTAGGGGAGTTGATAGCAGAGAAGCTGGTGGCTGCTGTTAGGGGATGTTCTCTTTAAAGTATTTTTGGATAAATATTTTTGGCAGAGAAAAGAATAGCATCCTGATAATTAAGTAGATTAAAAAAGACACTTTATAAATAGATCGGCTACTAAAAATATACTTACACAACACCAGATGCATTTCTTTCTATGAATAATAATGATACCCATTGTTGACTTTGTTTTAAAAACAGTAGTTGACAAAGATCAATTTACCATATTTTAAATTTTTGTGATTTTAAAAATGATTTTGAGAAGATTATAAATGCTAGTAATGGTTTTGAAAAAATACTTTGATGATGTGAGACGCCTATTTAGACATCATTTACTTTTCAGAATCCTACCCACATACTGAGAAATATTCAGACATAAAATTTGAAAGAAGATAAAACGAATCTACTTAGTCACTCAATAGAAACCGTCACATGACCAAAACATCTTTTGGCAGCATACTGTGTCGGGACGATCAATTAAAAAATTGGAAAAGGGAGTGATCAATGAATAAGTGACTTTTCTCACCTTTTGTTGGGCAGTGATCACTAAAAAAGTCTGAATTTTCAAAAACAAGCATGAATACTGCTGGATACAAACTAAGGGACCAATTTAGTATAAACTTACATTGACCCCCCCCCACACACACACACACACTAAAAACCTATTTAGGGGGGGAATTTAAAAACAAAACAAAACTAGTTTTTTCTTGACATAATAACAAGCCAATAGGACTGGTATTATCGGCCTACATTGGCTTAGGATAGAAGAAAGAGTTGTGTCCAAAATTTTAATTACAATATTCAATTGTCTACATGATAGATTGCAATAATTACAGAGGGATTTCTTTGAACATCATTGGCAAAGCATTTGTTCCTCCTCAACAGGCTGCAGATACTTGCGGATCGGGTGTACCCTGAATCTCAATGCGGCTTCAGAGCCGGCAGATCCACTATGACATGGTCTTCTCCCTCCACCAGCTTCCCGAGAAGAGCAGAAAGCAACACCAACCTCTCTACATGATGTTCATAGACCTCACCAAGGCCTTTGATCTGGTCAGCAGGAAGGGTCTATTCGAACTTCTCAGGAAGATTGGCTACCCCCCAAAACTCTGCAGCTTGGTGGTCTCCTTTCACGCTGACATGAAGGGAGTGGTCCGTTATGATGGATCCCCCTCGGAATCCTTCTCCATCAATAGTGGTGTCAAGCAGGGATGTGTGCTGGCGCCAACCCTATTTGGGATTTTCTCCCTGCTTCTGTTCTATGCCTTTGACTTGTCCACGGACGGCATCTATCTTCACACCAGATCTGACAGTAAGCTGTTCAGCCTGGCACGACTATGCTCTAAGACCAAGGTGCAGACATTGCTCATTAGGGAGATGCAACCCTCGTAACCCACACCGAGGAGGCGCTCCAGAGACTGGGTGATCTTTTTGCTGATGCTGTAGACACTTCGGGCTCACCATCAGCCTGAAGAAAACCAACGTCAGTGTACAAGACGTCAGCACTGCCCCATCCATTAAAATTGACAATGTCATACTGGTGGCTGTCAACGATTTTACATACTTGGGGTTGACAATCTGTGACAGCCTCTCTCTTGACGTTGAACTTGACAGATGATTTGGGAAGTCAACACCATCATGGCCAGACTGACTAAAAGAGTGTGGGAGAACAGAGCATTAACAGAGCACACCAAGATCAGAGTCTACCAGGCCTGTGTTCTCAGCATTTTTCTCAATGGTAGTGAGTCAGCTGGCAGGACCACATCCCATACAGTGAGATCCAGCAGCGCGATAGAATTCCCAGCTTGTACTCCCTGCTGAGTGAGCACCATCTTCGATGGCTGAGACATGTTTGACACATGGTGGATGGGAGTCCGCCAAATGAAATTTATTTGTATGGACAGCTGGCCATTGGAATGAGGCAGGTTGACTGCCCTTTACTCCGATTCAAGGATGTCTGCAAGAGAGATCTAAAGGCCTACAATATCCCTCCAGCCAGCTGGCAAATACAGATTGTAATGCCTGGTGACAGATTATCTGCAAGGTGATTGCAGACGCGGATGAGGGGAGGGATCAAACGCAGCATGCTGCAGCAACCATCTCTGTACATCTGCACCAGGTGCAACTGGGACTGACACTCTCAAATTGGACTGTACAAACACACCGGGCGGTGCCTGGACCTAAGCTTCCAACTGCACTCCAGGGGCGCATTTGTTATGGTCTCCCGAGACAGAGCCGCCAATGATAAGAGAGACATGATATGTGCCCTTATGAACTTATTAACCTCTTATATTTAGATGGTTTGATTTTAGAACTTTCAGCTATATAGCATCCATACTTTAGAATTAATTACCCTATGATAGCCAGAACATACATGTATTAGCAAGCTTTAAATAAAAAATAAAACCTTTCTTGTTTTGAGACTTTCATAATTATATGAACTCAGTAAATAAATACACCTCATAACTGTAGCTCCTGCCACTGTGTTTTGTATTGACAAGTTGCACTTTCTTCTTACTCTTCTTTAATAAGCCATATAGTTTTGCAATTGATTGCACATATTTTCAAGCGCTTTTGTCCAGTGGGGATTATTGAGGTTCCCGAGAAAGGGCGCTTCTATAAATGCATTATAAATGCATTATTATTATTATAGGGAGTAAATGTTTAAATTTTCAGCCCTCTAGCCCGTACACATGGTAGCCAGCCAGACCAACTTAAAAAATGAAGAAACCTATGTTGACAGTTTTGGTAGGTGGTTTCTAAAAGACCGTAGTAAAATTTATCAACAATAAATTTATTTAATAATTTATTTAATAAACCTCATAAGTTGTTGTTTGTAGAGTTCCTAGTTTAAATATCTGTGTTGTGTATTTTCATTGAAAATATGCCAAAAGTTTATATTGACAGTAGGTATGTCCAAAGACTTTCACTGGGAAATCGATACCAGAGGAAAAAAAACCTCAAACTCGTATAAAAGATAATTTTATCATCAACATGTTTGTGTCATTAGTGAGAAAAAAGATTAGAGAAAATTCTAGTATAAACATTCTCTGAGTAAACTCTATAGAACAGGATATTTTTCATAAAATTGACAGTGTGAAAAGTTGTTTATCTGTAAACAAAAACATAACATAATATTTTACACTAGAAAATTGTCTAAAGTTTTTTGACAGGGAAACACTTTAGTTTTATTAGTTTAATAAGAGGCTAGGAAGAGAGAGGGGAGTAAAGAAAGTTAAGTAGTTACTGGGCGGGTAAGAAGATTTTCGCATATGAAGCATCCATGTTTGCATAACATTTAGATAAAAAATAAGGGCAGGCAACGAAGATTGGAAGCGATAAGGGAGAGATTGAGAAGACACAGGCATTGGGTGAGAGAAGAGCAGATGTATAAGATATTGGATAAACTTAGTTGTCAACACCCGTGGAATTTCCAAGGGCATTGCTAGTAAGTATAAATCTTAATGTGTTGGTGTTCTGTATATGGATGTTGTAAAGCCACATTCTATGCAAGTTACCTGGATATCAAGGAAAACAAGGGTTTGGAAATTTGTATTGATGTTCAGTTAGATTTCACATAATTTAATAATGTTTGTACTTCATACTGTTGGGGTCTGAGTATGAAGGTATTGTAGGTTTTAATGGTGCCATTTCCAGGGTCAAATTCTCAAAATATTACCTATAGATATTATGTTGTATTGTGGGATGAATGTCCTGGACTTGGATAGAAAGGAAGAACTCGAAGACCCGCTTGTAAAAATATGAGACATATTTTTTATTTCATAGCATACATTTCGTCGGCCAGAGAATGAAGAGTGGGAAAGAGATGAGGGTGCCGAGAGACTGTTCCCAACAGGGACACCGGTCTCGTGCCTTCCAGCCTGGCTTAGGCGATCTGCTTCTCTGGCTGAGTCCTCTGAGTTTTCTGTCTTCTCTTCTTCGGCTCTGAGCTTTATAGAGTTTTCGAAAGTCCACGCTGTTGTCGTTTCGGTTTCCACATCCTGTTTTTTTGGACACCTACGCATATGCTAAGGTGACCGGGTCACTTCCCCTTCCGCACAGGTGTTTGACCTGGAAATGACCTTCTCGTGGTAGTATATCATAACAGTTAGCCATCACCAATAAAAGTGATTTTCTGATAGCCAGGCCTTCTTCCTGTTTATATATGCTGGTTGGTGTTGAAAATATATCATATTTATACAGAATATCAGCATTTCCATCAACTCAGGTTACTCACTGGGATGGTGGTACATTCCTTTAATAATTTGTCTCTTACTATTGATAGGGCATCGTCTGTTAGAACTGTGTTGAACAGGTTCACAAGATCCAGGCTCACCATATGTGGTTTGGATAAGTGTGTTTTTTATTAGGTCTACAAAGTGAATTAAATTTTGGACAACAGTTAGAGATTTTCCTGAAAGTGATTTGATTATATCAATTAGAAACCAGCTCAATGGATGGCATTGATAGCTGACTGTGAGTCATAAAGGACTTCCTTGTGAATAATTGGGAGGATTGATATTTGTGGTATTTTGTGATGGTTGTTGAGTATTTGTTGAGGGAGAAGTCTTTATTCTTTTAATCACTGCTACCCACAACACTTGTTTATTGCTGTGTTTAGGTTATTCATGTGTTCTGACATTTATCTATATCTATGTATCCAAACTTCTCCCAGCCCTAACCGTTCATAGTAGAAACTTGAAATTTTTCAGACACACTCTACTCAATGAGTAGGAAAAATGTTTTTTTTGTTTTTTGAAAATCCCCCCACCAAAAAATAGGTTTTTAGAGGGGGTTTCAATATGCAATGACAGCTAATGCTAAATTGGTCACTAGATTGTGCCCGTTTGTTTTTTGAAAATTTAGTCCTTTTTTAGTGATCACAGCCCAAAAAAGGTGAGAGAAGTAACTTATTCATTGATCACACCTTTTTCCAATTTTTTAATTGATCACCCCCAACACAGCATTTATGGGTGGCGATGATTCATAATTTCCCTTGGAATGCTAGTTTTTTAAAATTTGTACAGGTTTTCTCTCTGTTGCCAGAGTTAGTTCTTTTTTCAGCTTGGTATAGTTACCCCTCCTTAATTAGGTTATCAAAGTTTTTATAGGTGGCTGCATTTGATCTCTTTTGTTATTGTGGTTATGTTTGGAGAATATTTAGTTTCGGTGTATTCTGATTTTCTCAAATTCATGTTGGCACTTGCTTTTTACTACTATTAATATATATTTGCTCTGAGTTTGATGTTATGCAGGTAAGGCAGGATTCTTTTGGTCTAAACAAAATCTACCAGAGAAGAAAGTTCTCTGTTTTTGGTGGAATTGGGAAGTTCTTCTACATGTAGCATATTTTCCCAATCTGTTACCTTCAGACTATCATTTGATCCATGCAATATATCTTGTATGGTCAGTGGTTTCAACAAGTTCAAGATATAAAGAAATTCATTGAATCAAAACTGGAAATTCCATCATAAAAGAACAATTCCAGTGGAATTTTTCTTTTATGATGGAATACACAATTTATTTGAAAGATGGCATAAATTCATAGCAAGCCTGGTAAAATATGTTGATGAATAATGATGCTATACGTTTATAGGAATAAAGTCATAGCAAGCTTGGGAAAATATGTTGATGAATAATGATGCTATACATTTA
>VCCN01006291.1:439699-450595 GCA_006491835.1 Architeuthis dux
CCAGTAAGAAGTAAATTTGTAAAAGTTGACTGTCATCACCATTACATACATTGCAATGAGGGACATAGATTGTTGTGCATAATAAAGTAATTAGTTGTGTATCTGTAATCAACACCATACAGTTACATTTTGCTTTTGATTAAATACTATAGACTTCTGATTGTGTAAATGGCAGGCACTTAAATACCTGCGGATGTGTCAGTAGAGGTCGTATCTTTATTTAAACAAATGGTGGCAAGCAGATGAAAGACAAATGAGTCAATCTTATCAGATTCAATTAATATTTTATTTTTATAGATTTATATCATATCTTACTGCTATAATTTCTCTGAGATAAAAATTTAAACTCAATATATATATTTTAATAAATGTTAAACTATCCTCCAGATTTCCTGAAGCTAGTTGTGGGATTTTATTTTTTTACTTTTTTTCCATGAATTCATCTACTAATGATCTTTAATATTTCTTTTGTTTGTGTGTTGCAATGCTGACCTAATTATAATGAAATTTTGTTTTAACACAACAATGAATTGTCTTGCTTGTTTGTGATAAAAATGAAGTGTTTGTCTTTTGTATATTTATAATGCACAGACAATACAAAAATCCCTAAGTGAAATAGATTATTCATTATAAAATTATATTTAGCTCCATTAAATTATTATCAGTCTAAAATATTTCCATTATCCTAATCCTATGATGTTCTGCATTGGAAAGTTTGAAAACAGAAAATTTATAGTGTTACTGCAACTATATTTAGCCATTGAAAGAAAAAAGAGAAATAGATACACATACAATCACACACACACAGAGAAAAAAAGACAGCCTTAAGATATCAGTTGGTTGTAAGTCTGCTCAGATGAAAAGCCTTTTGCGGTTTTCGTCCCAAATTAAACTGCTGACAGATGCATGTTTTTTGTTTATAATAAAATGTCTGGATATATACACCGATAAAGATTTTAGGCAGGCAGATTTTATCTGAATTTCTGTTACTATTCGATAGTTCTTTGGATTAGCATCCTCATCTTTGTTGATTTTTATCACAACCAAAAGAATTGGACACCAAATTATAATGTTACACTCGTATGATGTGTCAGGTTGCAGGAACTGTCATCTAGATTTCAAAAATGATGAGAAGATGGATTTAAAAAACTTAACAAAAAACAAAATTTGTTTTCAGCTGGTACATTAGCCATAAGAAAGGTCTGTCACCAGAATGTGTTGAGGAAATCCATGTTTAGTTACGTGTTATATTGTTAGATTTCTTCTTGTTGCTAAATTTGTTATGTCTGTGAAACAAGGTCGCCTATGGTTTAGTCAGTACCACCTGTATGCTGTTGAACAGCAGTTATATGTCCAACTATTGTATCTGTCAATGGATATCATATCCATGTTGTCAGCTGCTATGTTTTCTAGCATTGTTTTACCTTGTGTGATTCAAATTAATTCCTTGTAGCCCAGTTGTTTTACTGGAGATGCTTTCTGAATATGTTGTATCTCTTTGATACTAAGACCTGTTAGTGGTACTTTGAGCAGTCACACTTTGGCACATTGAATTGTTGAGTGTGTTACTCGTTCTTGATATAGACTTAATCTCAATGGCTGAGTTGCAGATCTGGTACTTACTGGTAGTATATGTAGTTCATATTGAACAGGTAAGATGCATGTGTTACTTGTTTTATACATTACGATGTGTGATAGTAATGATGGAAGGAGGATAACATTAGCAGTGGTAGGGTAATAATCCAACTATTCAATACCTCTTCTCTGTTTTGGCTTTTTTTTTAAATGCATAAACTTGCCATTTTGGATTTACCTTTTAACAACTTTCACTTTGTTCATCTTCTTTTAAAATGTCTAAAGTTTTGTGGTAATCTTTTTACTTTTAAGTGTGGGTTACTTGAAAAACATCACAGAGAAAATTAAATGGTAGCAGTGTTGGTTCTTGAATTGTTGTTTCTGTTTCTACCTGTCTTAGATGTATTTGATTTATGGTTCTTTTATGAAGATATTATCTGACATTTAATGTTATATGTCACCTTTCCAAGTTGATCTTCTACATTGCCTACTGACCAGTTTTCTTTGCTCAGTGTAAAATCCCTTATATAGATCTTCGATCCCTTTTGAATACTTCAAACTATTGACCTTTGAAAACCAGAACTGTTTTCGTGGTTCTGCTTATTTGGACACATCTCATCTAAAATAGGAATTGGAATTGCACAACCAAACTTTTTTTTTGTTGGTGATTTACCAGTAGGAGTATTTGGATATGGTGTTCTCCTGTAAGGAAATAGAAAGAATTGTAATGTTTCCTCATCACTCCCTTCTCCTTTTGTTTTACATAGGGCCCTTGTTATAAATCTTTTTGTCTATTCCTTGTGGATGATAGAGCAGAGTTGTGATATGTTCTATAACATAATTGCTGCAAAACTCTCCAAACTCTGCTGATATAAATTATGTTCTATTATGCTTAGCGATGCCTTCTCGAACAGGTTCATTCAAACATCCTCTTCTCCAGACTCATTATTACCATCTTTATTTTTTATTTTATTTTCATGTGACTTCCAGTAATGGTTATTGTGGACTTGTAGTCATTATATAGAATCTCCTGGTTCTCCCAACATTTGTCCAGCTTGTTCTTAAAAGATTTTAAAGACTTGATACACACTATAGCGTCTGGTAAACTGTTCCATATTCGCACTGTGCGGACACTGAAACAGTACTTATGAATATCCAGTTGGGCTCTCTGTTTCTGGCTGTTCCCCCTGTTTCCTGTTCTCTGTGAAACATCTTGATGAAGCCACCTGCCTTCTTGTCATATATTCCGCTCATGATCTCATACACCTCAATCATATCTCCCTACTCTCTTATATCTGAAACTAATGTTTTTGGTATACCAAAGCTAGAAAATAATTGTCGAAAAATGTAGTATTTTAAGTAGTAAATTTTCAGCACATGAAAATTTTTGGCCACTTTGAATGGGAGTCAACCGCAAGTAAATAATATTTTACCTCTATAGCTCCTGCATAGTCAATATGAATTCTTGACCATGGGATAGGTGTCTCAAGGTTGTATTTCTGTTCAAGGATGTGCTTTTACTGCCAAAGTACATTCATGACAACTTGCTTCAATTTCTTCTATTTTTCTATCCAAAAACAGCAATACTCATATCTTCTCTCATTAAGGATTTCATTCTACATATAACTTGGTGTTAAGTAAGACCCTGTTTAAATACTTTTGTTTGTAGTTGTTTTGGAATGACAACTCATTCTGCAAATAAAAAACATTCATCAAAGATTGATAGTAACTTTCTTCTTAAATAATTGGTGAGGAAATCTTTAACAGTTTTGGTTTCTTTCCAGTCATATTTTGGACACTTCATAACTTCTTGGATTATTTGGTCTTTTTCAAACTCTTCCTTTATTTCTTTAAATGTATTAGTAATGCTAGTACAGTGTTACACAATATATATATATTTAATTTCTGACTTTACAATTTCTTCTGTTCGTTAAGAAAATATTAATCAAGACAGACTATCAGCATTGCCCTTCTAGAAGAAGGTAGGTACTCAAGTTTAAAATCATAGCCAATGCTGTAAACTTAGTGTGGTTAAGGTATTTCTGTACAAATTAACTGAGTATAAGCAGGAAAAGAACCTTTAAATTATAAGAAGACTGTGAACAGTGCATTTTTTAACAATACAGAAAAATTTGGCATTAAATAATCGCTCTAATCAAGGTATACCTGTACTTTTTTTTTAACTGAATATAGCCAGTAAAGGCTTATGATCAGTTAGTATAAACTTTCTTCCATGCAGCATTTTGTGGAATTTTTTAATTGCAAAAATAATTACTAAATCCTATTTGAGTATAATTTCTTTTGACTGAAATTAGTGTACATGAAGCATGTGCAATCATTTTCTGAGAGCCGTTACTAAGTTTATGCAAGATCACTGCACCAATACCATATTCTGATGAAGCAGCAACAACAATTATTTTCAAATTTAGATCAAACTAAGTGAGTGATAGTTCTTAACTTGGTATTTTAAAAATATATTCTCACAATTTTTGGCAGTTGACTGACTATTTTTAGTAAAATGGCGCACATAACTCATGCATTTTTATTATATACTGATTGTAGTAATTTATAAGTCCAAGGAAGGACTGTAGTCCTACAATATTTGTGGGGCTGGCATATTTCATGTTGCTTTTATTTTTTAGGGATCCAGCCGTCTATTATTATTTGACCTAAATATCTAATGCTGGCCATTGAAAAATAAACATTTTTCTGAAACCAAACCCCTACATTCAAATAAATATTTCTTCTTATGCTTGTCAAGATTCTTACTTACACTTATAGTATTGTTCAAGTAGGCAACAGTAAATAGAAAAGCTGCCAACATTGTTTCCATAATTTGTTGGAAAATTGCTGCAGCACACTTAATAGCAAAAGGCCATCTGTTGTATTGATATAATTTTTGATGTGTATTTATTGTTAGTAAGGATTTACAGTTTTCTTCAACTTCTACTTGAAGATAGGCATCTGAAAAGTCAACTTTTGAAAAAATATGACCACCATTCAACTTTTCAAACACCTCTTCTGGCATTGGTAATGGATACAAATGGTCTTGCAAAATCTGATTTAATCCAGTGGAAAAATCTCTACACAAACATAACAAATTATTACTTTGAAGTAATGATTTTTCACCATAAATTTTGTTTAAGAACAGAATGGCATCAGCAATTTTAAATTCACAAGGTGTTATGAGAAAGAATATAATTATAAAAGTTTCATGTTCTGTAACATTTAATTTCCTCAATAACACCCTGACTTTCTGGTCTTTATTCCAGTCTTTGCAATCATTTTTGAAAATATCCTTCTAACTTCTGCACAACGCTTTGAAGGTCACTCATATCATTTTAAAGTTTTCTCATTGCTAATTGTTATGTCAGTGAAACCAGGTCACCTATGGTTGAATCAGTACCACTTGTATGTTGTTAAACAACAGTATATGTCCAACTATTGTATCTGTCAATGGATATCTTATCAATGTTGTCAGCTGCCATGTTTTCTAGCATTCCTTGTAGCCCAGTTGTTTTACTGGAGATGCTTTCTGAATATGTTGTATCTCTTTGATACTAAGACCTGTTAGCGGTACTTTGAGCAGTTACACTTTGTCACATTGAATTGTTGCGTTTGTCACTCGTTCTTGATATTGACTTAATCTCAATGGCTGAATTGCAAATCTGGTACTTACTGGTAGTATGTGTAGTTCATATTGAACAGGTAGGATTCATGTGTTACTTATTAGATGCGTCCAATGCATCACTATAAGACACTTTTCGGTCAGTCACTAATATGTTAAATATCAATTTTCTCAGCTGTATTGTTTTGGATTGATATGAAATTTGGTCCAGACCTTCGGATGAGCCATCCTCATCTTCCTTTTCCTGCTACTACCACCACAACTAGTAATGTTAAATATCACTTTTCTCAGCCATATTGTGTTGGATTGATATGAAACTTGATCCAGACCTTCGGGCGAGCCATCCTCATTTTCTTTCTCCTCCTCTTCTTCCTCCTACTACTACCACCACATTAGTAATGTTAAATATCAATTTTCCCAGCCAGTTGGATTGATACAAAACTTGGTCCGGACCATCTTCCTCTTCCTCCTAATACTACCACGGATGGTGGACACATCATTGAACTTTTATACATTAAGATGTGTAATAGTAAAGGTGGTGGGAGGATGACATCAGAAGTCATAGAGTAGTAACCCAACTATTCAACACTGTGAAGCTTTCGTAGATAGTATACACAAATAGTATTTGGTTGAGCTGTATTTTGGCATATAAGTGTTCAGTGAGAGCAGATCAAAGTTGTAGTTAGGGGATTTTGTGTGTCTTTATTCCAACAGATACATCAGTTCAGACTATGCAGCTTATCAGGAGGGAATCTAAGCTTTTTATTTAACATGTGAATCCACACACAGAGACACATGATGGCTGAAGGGTCTGAAGCCTGTCTTAAAAAAAGGCAGAACAGGTATTCTTAAGTCAAAGTTCACAGAAAATGATGAAGATATTTCATCAAGATTGCGTGTTGATAGAAATCACGTTTAGACTTCACATCTCAGTTTTGCTTTCTTCATGAATTTATATCTATATCTTGTTATTATGGCAGCCCTATTGACTTCCTTTAAGCTTGATCTCTTAAAGGGCTCGTAGAGTATTGCTGTGTGTCATCAGCATCAATCCTTTAAAACATTTGTTAACACTAATAAGTATTGATTAAATACTTCTGAGGAATTGGTGTTAACCAGAAGTTTCAATTTCACAACTATTACCAAGTGATTGTCTTACTTGCCCCAATCAAGGAAACTGTCATAAAGATGCCCAAACCACAGGCAGAGCTAAGATGGAAAGTGAAACCAGCATTAGAAAAAGCAAGACCTCCTGCACCAAACATTACAAAAGAGGAACAGAAAGCTATCAAAACCCTTCTGAATGATACTGATTGAAGCATCCATCCATTAGACAAAGCAATGTAACAATCATAATGAACAAATCACTGTATTCAAATAAATTTGTTAACCTAATTTTAAATGATGGACTATGCAATTTTAATTAAGATCCAGCCCAACAACAGAAAGGAAGCTGTGGAAGATGTTGAACAAGAACAGTAATAAATATAAGCAATTGATCCAGTGTAATTTACTGCATATGTAAGGTTTCCTGGAAATCTGCAAAGAAAGTATTTCACTAAGGCCCATTGTTACCTACTAAGTAGATTCCTGGTAGATAGTCAGTTCACTATCAAATAAGTATTTGAATTTATAAACGTTTACCAACAAAAAATAAGTTGATGTTTGCCTGTATGATAGAACTCTTACATTCTAGGCTCTGAAATGTCCATACAAGGTGTTTTTGTTGTATTTGTCCTGTTATTGCTTTAAGAAGTTGTTTGAATGTTTAAAGAACTAGCAATCAGTGAGTGACATATCTGGGGAGTACAGTGGCTGAGATAAAGTTTGATAACCTTGGACATTGAGTTTTTGCAGTATTATTAGTAACTAGCCAAACAATATTACTAATCATTTTTGTGCAACTTTTCCAATTCTTGGCATTTGCAGAATGCGATGAAAAAGCCACTATGACTAATAGGGTTTTATTCAATCCAAATTGTGCATAAACATTGGAATGTCCACTCTGTGCTCAATGAATCAGCTCTCTATCCCTGGAGGAACCATACATAAGTACTTATATCCTCTGATATCCGGTATGGAGGTCACTAGTATCAGAAAGTTGAGATGTTATTCTCAATGCTGTTAGATTCTTGTCTTTTGGGAGAAAGCTGCAGTGAGTCATATTGGTTGCAGAATATTATACAGTGACCATAATCTTTGGAGCGTTATCAAGGTCAAGCCATTGTGCAGATCATTTTAGTTGTTATATTGGATTTACTTTTCTCCATAAGTTCCAATTCATTTCCATTCTCTAAAAGTAGCATTGAGTACACTTCCAAACAACAATTTTTCTGGTTTTCATTAAGTTCATGCATGGTTTTGCATTAAATGAATTATTTTTATTTTTTAATTCCTTTTATTATTTTTCCAAATTGAATTCTATTTTCTACTTATTGATTTAAATACCTAATTTACAAATTTTATTATTGTAAATTATTGATTATCCATTTTAAAGAAGGTACAATTGTTATACTATGATGCCTTATAGATTTTTCTTTATTTAATTATCTCAAGGATACACATAATTTGTGGTGGTTCCCAAACCCACCTTCAGACAAGCCGCACTGGTGAAGCTCATTTATGAACTATTTATTGTGAGTTCTGAGATTTGGGGACTTCTCTTGTCTAAACCCAATCTACCATAAACCACTTAGTTATAGAGGAGGTGTTTTAAAACTTTACTTATAATAGCTGGTAAGTCTCAGGTTATCTTGCCTTAACTGTATATTTTCCTGTACTGTTTAAAATAATTCAAATTGTTCCTAAGGGTTTATAATTTTATTTTTTTACCAGCCTTCATAGTATGTATCTCTCCTGTTAAGCATAGATATTAACAGCTGCTGGATGTAGCCAACCTTAGTCTGGCACAAGGTCACAGTAGTAGGGTATCAAATTTAGACCAAAATCACTACTGTAGGAATAGTCCAAGACTAGCTTGCCTGTTCTAAAGCAGGTTCCCCAGTTGTTGAATGTATGCATATTGAGTTAGGTGTTGAATAATGAAATTGCTATTATAGATGGTCATGTGTTGAGATGATAGATAAACAGATCAAAGAAATTATGTTAGTGTAATTATAATACAAATTTTCAAAATAAGAGTTGAAGATTTTGAATCAATCTTAGGCTACCTAAAATTCACATTTGTATTTGCAGAATGTTTTTTGATAGCATTTATTTGAACTTAACCCCTCCATGCTTAAGCTGATTAGAAGAGTCCCATGGATGGAAATAGAGAATGCCATTGAGCCACTGCAAAGCTGCAACTGATGTTAAAAACCCATTTTAATTGTAAAGTCTGGTGAAACATCCATAAATATACTGGGTATATTGATAAACATTTGTCAGCTGTTTGCTCCATAAACAAACACCTTCTTATTGTTGTATAAAAAATGGGTCATATTTTATTAATTTGCTGACAATATTTATTTAGATACCGTCAACCAAAACGCTAAAGATCTACATTCGTTAACCAAGTTGAAAAAAAATTGTTTCTATTTTTTTCCGAATTGATTAACGGATATAGATCTTTACCACCAAAACTGTCAACATGTGTTTCTTCAGTTTTTAAGTGAGTCTGGCTATGTATATATCGCACATACAGGCTGCACCAATGGAGCTAGAGGGATGAAAAGTTTCACATTTACTCCTTGTTATGTCTAGAAAAAACGTTTTGTTTGTTTTTTGAAAATTCCCCCCCTAAATAAGATTTTAGTGAGGGTTTAATTTGCAATGTTAATTCATGCTAAATTGGTCCCTTAGTTTGTATCCAGCAAAATTCATGCATGTTTTTGGGAAAATTCGGACTTATTTAATGACTGCTGCCCAATAAAAAGCGAGATAGGTAACTTATTCTTTGATCACCCTTTTTTCCAATTTTTTAATTGATCACCCACAACACAGCATGCTGCCAAAAGACGTTGGTCATGTGACAGTTTCTATCGAGTCACTAACCAGACCTGTTTCTATTTATGATTAGGATATGTTTTATATTTTAGTATAATTAATATGATTTCATGAAAGAAAGAGAAAATTATATTTTTGAATGCATACAGTGCTTCAAAATGAAACAAAAGCAATATTTAAAAAAGAAAAGCTGTTAAATGAAAGTCCAAATTAATGTGTAAAATTTCATGAAAAATGATCCAATATTTTGAAGGTAACAGCCAAAACCAAAGGAATTATTTAGCAGATGGTGATCTTATGTAGAGAGCATTATCACAAAATATCTACAAAAAAATGATTCACCTCACTATGTATTATTATTGACAAAGTAACTCATTTTAGCTAACACTTGTTTATGCATGGAATACATGGGTAGATAGAAAAATGTGTGTGTGTGTGTGTAAGAAAGAGAGAGAGAGGCAGAAAGCAAAATAAGAGAGAGAATGATTTCTTGTTTATATTTATTTATGTACAATGATTATTACAAGCTAGGCAGTTATTACTTTCTAAATTATTACCAAAGATCAATCTAATATTTGTTCAAGTGAAAATAAATCTATTTGTCTATCTTGGTCACTCAACCCATATCTATCTTTCTGTCTATTTGACTCTGTTCACATCTATTCATCTCAGTCTGAGATGTGATTAGGAAACTGGTTTCACAAGCCATTGATAGATTGTTTAATCTTCACTGAGTGCTCTAGAAATATAGCTTTATTCTGGACTAAGTTTATTTCTAATCTAATATCTATATCTATCTCAGTCTATCCACATCTCTCTCTAAGTTTGCTTAGTTTGGTAGGTGAGATGGTAGTGCATTTGCCTCTGGTACCAGCAGTGAGTGTTCAAGTCCAGGTAAAAGCCAGGATTTCAAATGTTGATTCTCCAAGCAGGTAGACTATTCTCACTTGGAAGACTAGTACTACACAATCTTCCTATTGCCAACTGTCAGTACATTCATATTCTTGTAAAACCTATGTTTCCTAGTCTGCCTATATCTTTATCTATCTAGTATATTGTATAGTATTTATTTACCTCTTATCAAATATATGTCAGTCATCCTGATACCTGTTATGTTTTCAAATGCTTTCAGTGTTGTGTTGTTGGCAACAATTCCCCCCCCCCAGAATTCAGGCCTCTTCATGTATTGTTTTGGTTCTATAAATAGAAGCTCATTATTATTCACATATTTTGGCCCCATATTCTTGAGGCCTTGCAGTGCAGCTAGCCTTCCTTGCTCACGTTTCCAAATGCATAAGAAGCAGCTGTTTCTAACCAAAGAATATGCTGGGAATGTGACACACACACACGAGCACACAGACACAATTATGATTCTGAACTCTCAGCCAGATACAAGTGTGTACTCACCACACAGATACACAAACATAGAGGAATATTTATATGCATATAATTTATATATCTCTATATGTGGCACAAATACATCAAATATAGATGCAAACTTACACTAATGCCCATAAATATATTCCCATGCAGAGACACAAACACAGATCGTGCATGTAAGTGAAGTGCTTGCTGTAGAGTGTTAACAAGCTAGTGTGAGTTCATTCCCCACTGGGTGCACCACTATTGTGGCCCTGTACCAGTTTAAGCTAAGCTCAGCTAATATCTACATACATACATATGATAATTATAATGACATTTATAATATGAGATCTTCATTAGCTCAGTCAGTAGAGCAGAACCTATGT
>VCCN01006291.1:467809-485303 GCA_006491835.1 Architeuthis dux
TGTAGGATTAAAAGACTCCTGCCTACCATGTGATCTTCGTTATATGACCTTTGCATTTAAACAATTGTCATAATTTTTAACAGAAAGTGATCAAGTGATCAAATCTGGATTTTCATTAATTGTTCGGTTTGTCTGCATGATAAATGCATTGAGAACAAAGCAGTCTTGTGCAGTATAGGAAGCTAAGAGGTAATATAGGCCCTGCATATTTTAATATTACGGCTGTACATTTCAACTCTTAACTTTGAATAAGAAATCTCTTAACTACTCTACAAGTCCCATCAAAATTTTAAGGAAAAGAGTAAAAATAGATGGCTGTGTTTTATTTTTCAACAGAAAGTGAACAAAATTGGAATATCATTAATTATGTGGTAATGTGGTATCTTGTAGTTCTAGAAGCTATGTGTTAAACAAGAAAGAATTTATATATGTAATAAAGAAATAGGCAAGGAAGACGTTTTGGTTGATCTTGTTATATTCATCAATACAATTTACTTGTCTGAGTTCAGTGTGTTTTTTTTAAAAAGGAGAGTGGGAAAGTATAAGGATTCAAATTTTAACAAGTCTACTTTGTTCTTTGTTGGAAATCTTTCAACTCTAATTTCAAATAACGAAAAATGATTCTATTTCTTATAGAATATCTCAAGTCTACACATAAAATCTCATGAAAAATGGATTTAAATTTTTCAGAATTTAACATCTATTTATTAAAATGCAGAACTACTACCATCTCTATCTATTGTGTCAAACTGAAGACCACACTGTAAGAAAGAGTGGAAATAGAGAGATGGAAACACGAAAACAGTCACTGCTGTACACTGGGAGGGAAAGTTTAGAAAACAATTTACACTGAAAGCAAAGAAGAGTAAAAGAAAAGATGGAAGGGGAATAAAATAAAGGGTAAAGAAGAATTGTAGTTAAGGGAAAATGAAAGAAAAGGAGAAAAAAAAATGATTATATTGTAGAAATTAATGATAGATAAGAAGGCATGGATGGAGTGAAATATAAAATAATTAGATCTTTTTTATCGAGTTGAATATTTTTTAAAACCATGGAATTTCCACGAGTACTGCTAGTATAGAATTATTAATTTAAATCATTTTTCTCTAAAACAGTAATGTAATAGTTTTGCTGGCAAAATAATTGTCAGGTTTTGATAATATCAATGTATTACATTTATTTTCCTGTGTAAATAATTTTCTACTTACATAAACTAATATTCAGCCATGTTTTTTTCCTAATTTGTTTAGGATATTATGGAAGCTTATTTATATGCTATTTTGATGGTTTTAGCATTCCATTACTTAAAATCCACTATTAGAATAAAATGTAACTTCACTCCTTGCCATAATGAGGGAGATCCATATTCCCAAATGATAAGGTATGTGACTCATGGTCTTTTCAACATGGATACTTCCCAAAAATGTTTGTGGTACCAGGGTATTAAGTACAGACATCAGAAAAACATCTTAACCATTTCCTGTAAGTGTAATGGGGATGAGTTGTTGAGTGGACAAATTACAAGTGCAAATCAGTTTGTAATTCTCAGTTTGTACAGTCCAGAAAGACTCAAACAGGACTCAATTGGAGATAGGAGTGTTGCCTAGTCCATCAATAGTGATTGTGGTTGCTTAACCCTACTACCAGAGCTTGAAATTAAAAGTGTATTCGGGACGAACAAATATCTTCCCCGGGACACTTCCGGGATGGAAGTGTGTTTTTTTTTTAAAAAGGCGTCTGGGGGAAGATATGTTTTTTTTTTTTAAATTTGGTGAGGATTGTTCTTGTTTTGTTGTTTTTGTCAAATCCAGATTTGGACTGGAGTTTGACAATGATTTATTTCCTCAACATTTTAATGGTGTTTTTATTATGCTACTAGCAACTATAGATGATAATAACAAAGTAATGAAATAACATGATTTCGGGACAGTTTACATTGTTTTTCAGGACGGTTTACATTGTTTTTCGGGACAGTTAAGGGACGGTAGTGAAAACAATTATTCTGAAGCCCTGCCTTCTACAGGTCAAAAGACATTGGCTTACCGGTAGAGCAACATTATTGTTTTTAGCTATACAGATATTTTGATCTGATGCAATATTACAGATATTATTGCATCAGACCGGCAGTGTATCTAGGCACGATGTAGTGCTGAGTGAACACTCGGTTTTAGCTGGAGTTTACTCCTAATGTTCATTTAAATAACCGGAAACAACAATAATGTTGCTCTACCGGTAAGCCAATGGTGACAGAATAGTCGTTTGACTGGTAGAAAGATTAAGTAAATTTTTATGCTTTCTCTTTCCGTATATATTTTGCTCTTCAGAAATGCAATTCTGTTTCTGATCCCAAGAAGTCTTTTTTATACAATTTTTTTTTCTTAAGTTTTTGACTTGAATATTTTATCGCTTCCCCTAACTTAATTTTAAAATTAAAGCTGCATAGATTATGGTTTGAGATAAAGTTATCAGCTCACAATTTTACTAATAATATTAAAAAAAGAAAAACCCCTGCAGCTGTAAAATATAAATAAACACTATCATCTACATTATAAAACATTTGTGTGATACACAATCAACATTATAATGCTGCATTGAATTTCCTTTAAAGGTTGACATAATGATTTTAGGTTCAGTGTTGAGGGCTGGATAGGTGAAACCTGTTAAACCTTATTTTTATATAGTATATTTAAAATATTATATAGCATATGCAAAAACAAATCTTCAATTCAATATTTAATTAAGTTTTTGGCCACCTCAAATAAAAACTATTTACATCCTATTATATCTATGGGTCTTTTGGTCTTGGCACATGCTCTTGGCAGCTTACAGCTGCTATGCCTAGGGGCTTAGTATGGAGGAAGTGTTGGGCCCAACCTCCACTCAACCAGGCTGAGGGCTTCCAATCTATCTGACCAGGCTCGACATTGCTTAACTGTGGTGATTGTATGAGAACTGGTGTATCCAACACGATTTGGCTGTTACATATCCTATTATAATATACTATAATTACAAAATATTGAAAACTTTATTCTCTTAACAAGGTTTATAATGAGATAATAAGGCTTACACCCAAAAGAAGTCGAAAGTTGATGCACTTTGGAAGTAATAATTATATTTACTAGCTATTTCCTGAGGAAGGCATACTTTTAATTTCTTGCTATTGTAAATAGTACATTTTGCCAGCTGATTATTATTAGCAATAACAGAGCCTATGAAGTAAATAAACACACTACACCCGAAAGTAGGTCATTGTCACTATGTAAACTATGTATTAAATGACAGCCTATTTAGTCTTGCATAATTTTAAAATTATGTACGTCATTTTATGTGCATCATTTGTTTGTAACTAAACAAAATGACCTTTTTATTTGATGTGACAAAAATTCAATTTGGATAATCTATGAAATGATTCAGTAGGATACATCATGCCTCTAGTAAAAATCAAACTTGGTTTCTAAGACCAATGCTCTATAGCTCTGAGCTCTGAGCTCTGGAGGAAAATTAATTCAATGCTAATGAGCACATATACATCTATTATCGATTATTGTGCAGAGCTACACAAAAGCCTTGATAATGTTAATGTAAAAAGTAGTTAATGGTTATATCACGATTGAAAACCAAGCTGTCCCTTTAGCTGTCCCGTTAAAAAAGAAAGTGTATTAACACACATTTATCAATGGGAGATGGGTCTGGGTCATCTTCCCGATTTTAGTTTCCCGAACACGTTTATCCAGGACGTTGATTGGCTGATTCTTCACTTGGTCGACTTTTCATTTTCCAGACTGTTTATTTGCTTGAAAAACAAAGGAAGACAATTTGAGTCACTGGACAGGCTTTTCTTTCATACTTTATTATTTGCAAAAACACTGATTAACTTTTTTTTCTAAAATTAGTGCAATGGAAAAAATTCATCTATTGTAAATGTAGTATTTATTTATGATAACATTTAGAATTTACAATATATATCATGTTTAAGATTTATGGAAAAAAAAGAATTTTATGTATGTATGATCCATTGTATGTTTTTTACAATTTATGAAAAAAAGGATTTATTGTTCTCAGTTGAGTATTTACAATAAAATTAATTTTATTTCATTTTATTTCCGGTATTTGGATTAACATAAATATGTAATTGTATGGTTTAGCCACGTGAAGTGAAGCAGTAGCAATATAATGATATGTTAATCCAAACACCTGAAAAATATTAATTTAAAAAAATTTATCTTGTTTTTTCGAACGAGGTTTTAAAAATAAAATTAAAATCGCAAGTGATTGCTGTGCTTTCATTAATGTTTTTTTTACACACCTGCGGCCAATCGATGTCAAAATGGCAAAAAAATAAATAAGAGAATTAATGATTTTTTTCCATCGCACTAAAAAAAAAGTTAATCAGTGTTTTTGCAAATAATAAAGTATCAAACAAAGGCTTGTACAATGACTCAAATTGTCTCCCTTTGTTTTTCAAGCAAATAAACAGTCTGGAAAATGAAAAGTCGACCAAGTGAAGATTAGAATCGACACAATGTTGCCAACGATCCGCAATGAATTTATTTATAAAAACTTGGGTCACGGAGTCGACAAACTGTTGGAAGGTATTTTTGACCTGGTCAGCATTGGTGTACACCTGCTGGTGCAAAAGTGGTAATTGGTAGGGGACAGGTCCAGTGAATATTGAGGCTGGGACAGGACCTCAATGCCTGACTACAAGTATGAGGTCTTGCGTTATCCTGGCAGCAGGATAGGCCCCTTTCTATTCACCACTGCTGGCCAAAATGTTTGCTACTTTTGATGCATCAGTTCCAAATCATAATAGAATAGGACTCTGTCGTGATGATCTGACCAGGTTGCAAGAGGCTGTGATGGATTACTCTTTTTGGTTTGGGGAAGGTTGAGGGGAGCAAGTTTGTTGACCCAAAGAAAGCCATCTTTCCGATTATCATACATACTTTTCATCAACAGTAAGCAGCACACGATCAAGAAAAGTGTCATTTTTTAAATGAACAAGCAAATTGCAGCAAGTGTTAAACTGTGCAAGCTGCTGATCATCACTCAAATCTGCATTTTCTTCATGTTGCCGATTTGTGCCAGATGAATTCCCCTTGTTGTATGGGCTACCCCCAGTTTTGCTCACAACACAAGTGTGTTTGTTTCTGTACGAGCCTCTATTACTGCCCTCAATTCTTCATTGTCGAGTAACAATTTGCAACTAGGCTCATCTTGGAGATCCAAATCACCAGAAGCAAATTTTTAGAACCAATGACACAGAGTTCATTCTGAAGCTGACTCCAGCCCCCAAGCATTGTTGATGTTGAAGGTGGCTTCGGCAGCCCTGCAGCGTAATTTGAACTCTTGAAGCATAATGACACAAAAAAGTGAAAATAGCGTTCAGTGTTTTTTAGTGAGCCATTATAGAGGCAGTGTGCACCCTCTTCCTCTCTCTCCTACACCCTAGTCTCCTGTACTTCCCGTCATCCCAACCTCTCATGCTTAATATACCATCATCACCATTTTGGGGGTCTCGGAACAGTCAAAAATTTTAACTATATAAATTAATGGTAATTGCTTCTTTGCTTTATGCCATTTCGGTTAACAAAAGGTTTTTATAGGAATGTGTTACTTTTGGATAGCGAGGAAAGTTCTAGATAATAATCTAGATAATAATCAAATCAGCTGTTTGACACTTGTCACCACAAAACAAAGAATGTGTAAACTAAGCACAATAAATATGAATCTAGTTCAAAGTATATAACATATATGTAATTTTAAAAAAAAACAGGTCTAATTAGTCACTCAATAGTGACCGATATCTTTTGGCAGCATGCCATATCAGGATGATCAATTAAAAAATTGGAAAAAGGGGTGATCAATGAATAAAGTACTTCTCTCGCCTTTTGTTGGGCAGTAATCACTAAAAAGTCTGAATTTTCAAAAACCAAGCGGACACAAACTAAGGGATCAATTTAGCATAAACTTACATTGCAAATTGAACCCCTCCCCCCACTAAAAACTTATTATGGGGAGTTAAGGAGTAAATGTTTAAATTTTCAGCCCTCTAGCTTTATTGGTGCAGCCTGTATGCGTGATACATACATACATAGCCAGCCAGACGGACCTCAAAAACTGAAGAAACCTATGTTGACAGTTTTGGTGACAGTTTCTAATATCTTTAATTCATTATAAAATTAGGAAAAAATACTTATTGCATTGTAAAAAATATTGGAAAAATAAAAAAAAGTAGGAGCAAAAGTTCTTCGTCACTTAGTCACTTGTAAAATCTCATTTTTTATTCATTAGTATCACTACATACCTTTAGTATAAATTGACAAGAAAGCTTTTGTGATAGACTATTGCTAATATCTATATAGACTATTGCTAATATCTATATAGACTATTGCTAATATCTATACACAAATGACAAGGGCACCTCGTTGTGATATAATGGTTAGCAAACCAGTGTAATAAATTATTACTACTGTGTACTGAGTTCAGTCCTTACAGGTGACCCATACTTGTGGCCTTGTGCCAGACTAAGCTAAGCTTAAATAAATACCTACAGTATTGCGCATAAATAAGTACACCCCTACCACTATTAGAAATTAAATTTTTTTCTAAACCAAACATAGCAGGATTTTATTATTCTTAATAATTACAATCAAAACGGATATTATCAGGTATTATTTATGACCAAACTCTGCAGCATTGAAACTCTGTTGCTAAAAATATGAATATGTTGTGTCCAAAGATGAGTACACCACTACAGAAAAGTATTTTTGGCAACAGTTTCATTGCTGTAGATTTTGGTCATAAATAATACCTGATAATATCCGTTTTGATTGTGTAATGTTCAACTAGAAATAATAAAATCCTGCTATGTTTGGTTTAGAAGACAATTAACTTCCTATTAAACAGTGGTAGGGGTGTACTTATTTATGGTCGGTACTGTATAAACCAATAACAAAATATAATCTCCATTTTTCTCTTTTTTAAAGGAACATCGCTACTTAAGCCAATCTGTAGACTCTTCAACGACCAACTCTGGAAATTACTTAAAAGAAGGACCTTCGACTCCAATCCCAATCAACATGCCTCAGATAAAGAAATCTCTTTCTTGGCAAAACAAAGTTAATGCAACAACACCACCAGGGATGTCGGTAAGAGAAATACTAAGTCAATCCTTTTAACTTTTGTTTTCATGTCATATATACATTAGTTTGTATTGATCTGTGTAAGAATTTGTCTATACCTTTGTGTAAATGTTCTTAAAGATACCAAAGTTGATTTCATCTAAACTTTTTATATAAGTAATTTGTAAACAATTATTAATTTTTGATAAGAAAACATGGAATCAGTAAGCCACGAAAGATATTACTTATATATGTGTACACTCACTAGATTGTATATATTTTTGTTTACATAGTGGGGATGCAATCTATGTAGTTTAATATAAGAAGCTTAATTTCTTAAACAGACTGAATTTTGTAATGTCAATAACAAAATCCTTGGCCAGTTATTTGAAGTAAAGTTAAAGCATCCGTCTCTTATGAGACAACCCTCATTGGAGTATAAATGGCTGGTTTCCTTTGCATACATCAGCTTAGTGTTCCTTGCCAGATTCAAGTCTGGTTGAGACCAGCACTTTATTCTTACAAGTTTTTATGACCACTCCCTTAGCAGGAGGCAAGTCCATCAAAGGGATACCTCCACCCTAATCACACAGCTTAGAGCAGGGGTAGGCAACCTACGGCCCATGGGCCAGATCCGGCCTGCGAAGGGATTTTAACTGGCCGCAAGCAGATTTTAGAATACTATGCTTTTTATGTTTTAAAGATTCTTTGTGTCTTTTTAATAGATTCAAAAGATGACTTGATTTAAATAAATTGCAACTAAATTGAGTTCTTTGATTACTAATTGACATCCTTGGTTAAGCACAAATGATTTTCTAGCATGCGTTATTCATTGATTTGTGGCAAAATATAACTAGATGTATTTAAAAATGGATAATTCACATGTTTCAAACTTTATGGCAGTTATCTGGCCCACCATCCACTCATTAATACACAACAAAAAGGTTGCCGACCTCTGGCTTAGAGTGAACTCAATTAGCTGCTGAGTGCACAGGGAAATTTGTCCTAATGAAGACTTTTCCACATTCTACGCTCATACTGGTAATTGAACCCGGGACCTTCTGCATGTGCACCAGATGTGCTAACAACTACACTATCCGAGCAGACAGTTATTTAAAGAGTTGATCTTTATTCTAAATACATGTTGATGAATTTTATGTGATTTTTAGATAAAAATTTTAAATTTTAGATCAAGATTTAACAACATTTATCTAAGCACAAAGATTCTTCATTTTGTTTCTCAGATTAAAAACATGTTTAGAATTATCAGGAACTTCACAGTTTTCTCATCTTGTAATTTAAATTTTACATAAATAGAGTGCAGTATGAATATTTGTGTACATTAAGCTTATTAAAGATAAATACAATTATTGGGATTTAAGCTGGAATTTTATCAGGATTTTAGACCGAATTGTTTATGAGGTCAATTTGGCTACTTTACTGCCTTTTGATGTTTATGTATATATGTGTGCATGTATATATGTAACTATCCTATATTTGACTTCTTATGATTTCTATTTCAATTTCTCTATATCTATCTTTCTCAATCTCTATGTATCTATCTGAATATTTTCACATCCATATATATAATAATTCAGCCATATAGGTCTATAGAATAATACATTGTCATTTTGGATTATGAGGCCCAATGTTTTCTTTGATAAGCTGATTAGGTTCAAAGGTACCATTCACTAATGAACAATTTCAACAGACTTTGATCCCAAACTGAATTGATCAGTCAGGTAGGTGCTACATAAATATGTAAATATTGAGTCATTAAAATGACTAATTAACTCTACTTCTCAATATGACAATTCTGCTTACCCAACATATTTTATGCTTATGTTCTATTAGCAGAGAGTATGTAAAGAAAAATTCACTAGATTATGTAAGAGTACTATGTGGTTTTTATGAGCCTTCTTTTTAAAATTTTCTAATGATATATACTATAAGTTATGTCTTATCAATATTCACTATGTTTACCTTTGCAGACATCTGCACCGATCCGTGTGAACAAGCCAAGTCCCCAGGAGAGACTCCAGCAACATCAGAGCCAGTCTCCAAAATGTCACATGCTGACCTCTCCTCAAAAGAGCACATTGACTCACAAAAAGTCACGCAGTGAAGTGAGGAAATGCCGCAAAGTGTATGGCATGGAAAATAGAGATATGTGGTGCACTCAATGTAAATGGAAAAAAGCCTGCTCACGGTTCGTCGATTGAACAGAGGATTGTTTTTTTCTTGAGAGTTTTTCTCTCTTTTTCCTTAATTTTTTTGCAGAGCAATGGATCTGCTTTTATCATTTTTAACATTTCTCCTGTGTTGGACAAAAATATTATAAGAGCCAACGACATCACATGAAACAAATGAATACTTTCACATAAAAAACCATTATGACATGAAATTTAAACAGAATGAAGATGAGAGGACAAAGAAAATGGATGAATTGTATTTTGTATTTTGGGCAGCCCCCAAATCTTTTTTCTCTCTTCATTGATTTTATGTAATTTTTTTCTGAATGGAGGAAATACCTGTGAAATGTTACAGATTTAAAACAAAATTTCTATAATGTACATATCTATCTATCTATCTATCTCAGTTTATTTATATCTTTCTCTGTATGTTTTTTTTCATACCTATCTTAGCCTGTTTCTACCTTCTATTCATTACAGTCTCTATCTGTCTGTATATGTCTATTTGTATATATGTATACACTCCCATCTATATATCTATCTAATTATGAAGCGTGAAACGAAATATTTCTAAATGGAAATATGTTAAAGCTTTTAAAATTATAATTTCCCAATGAAATGACATTATCTTCTCACAATGAAGAATAAAAAAAAAATGAAAATCAGTCTAAATTTCAAAATTAAAAGAATAATATATTTTATTTTGTTAAAAACAATGTAGGATATTTAAAAAAAATCTATCCTTGGATAGTAAATTTGCATTATCTATTTGAAATTTTCTCTAAATCTCAAATAGTCTATGAAAATGGCAAATAATTTGTTTTCACATATTTCACCAAAATTTTAGTCTCTTTCCAATAAAGATTATAATTCCATAAGGAATTTCAGAAGAAACTAATATATAACAAATTCCTATTCTCTGAAGTTCTTGTTATCATGTAAGGATTTTGGTATTTTTAAAAGAATCTTGAGTAAAGAGTCCAATTTAGGGTTAAATTATTTAAAACCATAAAAGCGCTTCTTTATTTCTGTGATGTCAGTCCTTATTTGTTGGTTGTCGAATTATAACTATTCACAGTTTGGAGATGGGCATTGGTTATGCGTAAGCAGGACACAAAGAGTTAATTCTATGTGAACTTTCTGATGGCTGTCAAATATAATTGACAATGAATATATATATAAATATTAAAATAGGCTATTGTCCCAATTGAAATTGAAAGATGTAAGTTCACTGTTTATAAGTGCTGAAAACTGGTAAGAATCTCCTATTGTTGTTTTTGTTTTAATTGAAAAAAAAATGATCTGTGAATAATAATCTATTATGTTAACACCACTAAGACACATTTTTAGCTCTTGAATGATTCATGGCCCATTATTGAATCAGATATTGTCAGAAGGATGCTGTGATGTGTTTAATACTACAAAACCTGAGATCATCAAATACAATGACTTTTATCATTCTTCATAATATTTGGAGTGCAGGGTCAGGGAAAGTAGTTTTTGTGCAAATGAAATAACATAGAAAACTATGCACATTTATTTTACGGCTGCACAAATCTTGGTTCTTCATCAAAAGAGAAAATCATTTTACAGAATTTTTCTGTTCCATCATATGTAAAATATATACATTCAAAATCATTTTATTATTTTATTCCTGAAAATATAAAAATTCATGATTAGGAAAGTATTTGTCTGATTTAATTCCATTTTTATCAATTTTAACTGATAAAACATATAGCAAAATTTGAAAACTATTTTTGTTGATCTAAACAATCACGAATTTGAATAAATTTGAAGGGAGCAAACAATATGCTTTGCTTAATAAAGAGACCAATAACTTAAAATGTAACCATATCACCTGGAGATTTAGCAACTTCATTCACCTTTCACAATGTTACAGACTACTTGTTGAGCAAGAAGAGATCAAGTCTGGCAAAGAAAAATATCTGATTTTATTGTCAGTAAATCAACACAGAAATGCTGAAAGACTGAAAAAGTTAGTCTTACTTGATCAAGATGCAAAGCTTCATCATTACTAACTACATGGAAAATAATTCTCAGTTATCACTCACAGTCTATTGAAATAAGTCATTAGATATATTTGGAAAAGTAACAATTTGTGGTGACTGGGAGTATAATTGTTATTTATATTAAAGAACAAAACAATGCTTCCTCTATCTTTTGATTTATATGTAAATGTTCTTAGTTGAGAGAAATAAGGAAGTTTTGGTTGAACATTATTGTTTTTTATGCTGATATATTGATGATTTACAACTAATCAATCTTTTTCCTTTTATCATTTTGAATGTATCTAATGATGAACTTGATTCAAGGCATTTTTTATCTATTGCATTCTTAATATGGGAAATATTTTATATAAGCTCTGATAGCTATTAAACCATTGTTGAGCCAACCTTATACAGGCAAGACTATACATCGATGAAATACTTTTACATTCTATTTTTTTAATATACACTCTGTATGTCAGTAATAACTTATCTGAGAACTAAGTCAGGAACATGAATTACTATCGTAAATATTGTTTACAAAAATGGAGTGTCATGAACATATTACTTTTGTATATAACATGTTCATTCACTTGTGATACATACCATGCAGGCATGGATAATTTAATATCAGTGATGTATAAATCCCTTGGATAGAATTTAGAATTATAAATGAAAATAAGAAATTGTAACTTTCAGAAAAGACGAGTAGCCCATGGATAGGCATCTGTTAAAATGGTGTCAGAAAACAAACCAAATAGGTTATAAAGCCGAAAGACTGTTCATGCTAAGCAACAAAACACATTAAATAAACATATGGGCATTTCTGTTTTGTTAGTTAAGTTAACAAATCAAAACAAATTTAAAATGTGTTCTAGATATTTGAAGAATGTATATTAGTTCATAATTTTAAGTTTAAATGTATATTATATCAAATATATTCATGCACGTGAAAGGAGAGATTAATATATAATTTAAAACAGCTCATTGTTCAATACATTTCTAGGTGTAAATACTAATATGAGTATTATTCTGTAACCACTATGATCTGTTGATAAAGATTGTCACATTTAAAAAAGAACTTTAATCATATTTAACAGAGGCAATTGAGAATTTTCTTTATGCATACAGTATTATAACATATCTTATGCTAGGTGATTCACATTGGATTTAAGCTAGAACAATTATGTTTCCAGTTATACAACAAATAATGATCTTTAGGTTTATCAATAGCTTAATTACTTCCCCTTTGTTGAGGCATTTTTATCATTAAATATTGTTTAATTCTTTGTACCCTGTAAGGGTTTTATAGTTCAAATAGATATACAATTAACTCCTATTGTAATGATCTGTGTTATGTGAATTTAAGATAACCTATACAATTTATCACTAAAACGATAAATAGTTTTGAATTGGGCGCAAAGGAATCTAGAGAGTGTGAATTCCTTTGTCCTTAAACAAATGGATGCTGTCATTGGGATAATGCTCTTTAGGAACATTCTTCATTTCTGGTAGTTGCTGATCTTGTATGAAGCTGGTTGAAATTGATATTTTCATTTTTTGTTAAGGTTAGAACAGTGTTCAGGACTCATATCTGTTCAAACTATCTGATCCCAGCTGATATCCCTTCATTTGTTGTTATGCCTAATCTAATTCACTGATTTAAAAAAAACTCTTTTGAGAACCTCTTAACCATTCACATTGTGAAATTTCATCTACCCAGTGATGTTCATTTTTCATCATCCTTTTCAACATACCTGGAAATACACATGAAATTTGAATTCTGAATGTTTCAAAGTAGCAGCTAGTCTTTGATTTCTGACTCAAAGTTTTTTCTCAAGCCACTAATTAAATCTGAATTGGGAATTACTCTTTCTCATACAATAATTAATTATCAGGTTTGTTTTATCTATTCTCATCACAAAGTCCAATTCACATTTTATACTTTTGAAGCTGTCTAATTTTCAAAATATTTCTCATTGCTACATCTAAAATTGTCTATAAATCATTATGTTGATTTAATCCATTCAATCTCATGTCTATGTTTCACTATGGCATGTAACACAGAAAGATACTTTTATGGGCATTTGCTTGAATAGCTTGTAACATGGTTGACAGAACCCGGTTAATAATTTCATTGACATTTTTCATAGCAAATCAAAATTCTGTTTAAGAAGATTTTAGATTTTAGAAATTATTTTACTTCAGAATTTATTGTTTTAAAATTCCTTTAATGCATTCTTTGTTGTTGAGGGTTGTGTTTTCTAACACTGAAGCTAATATTCTTGTTAATTCTTATTGAACTTTTATAAAGTATTATAAATCATCTCCCTTTATTCTCTTTAAGGTAGTTCAAAGCTGTTTATTTTTTCCAAAGAATTATGAAATACTTTTAATATTTGATTCTATTTCCATGTTATACATACATCTATACATGCGCATGCATAGAGCTTAAATAAACCAGCTAGCAACAAAGTTGCCAAGATGATTTAATGGGAATTTATCATCAGTTCTTTTACATGTCTATATCTACTATAGTTTATTCATTTGGGCATCTGTGAAATGCCAGTTTGGGTGGAATCATATGCTAAATTAGTTGATTCTTACAGAATTTAGTTCCTGTCTAAGCCTAGTAATGGGTTTTTAGATATTGGACAATTTTGTATCCTCTTACCCAGTATAAGTAATACATTTATGTTTTTGCAAAATTCTTGATATTCGCTTTCATAAATTGAATATTTTAAAGAATCTTAACTGTTGGTTCAATTATCAAGAGGTTCATGTTCAAGTCTAGAAGTGGTCATTTAGATTTTCGACATTCCTTTAAATGCTCTCTTCTGCTTTTCTATGACTACTTTTTTGTAGACTTTGAGCTTATTAAAAATTATATTGTTTAAATCCTTATTGTTTACTGTTGCTGCTTCTTAGTGTCATTAGCACTTAAAGTAGATAAATTTAAGAAAAGATGTTATTGTTATCAAGCTATGCAAACTATGAAAATTTTAAAAAGTGGTAGTGGTGGGTCACAAAAATAACCTGTCTGCAATTCATTACTGTTATTGATCTTTGGTTATTTTTTTTTATTTCTGTGAAATATTTTTCTTTTTCAATTCAAAATGTAAATAACTTTACTCAGTTTATGTTTCCCTGCTGCAAATTCTAATTTGATAGATGAGATATTGGGTTGTGTAAATCTTAATATGAGAGCTTCCCCAACCAAAAAGTGTTATCATACATGATATAATTGTATTGTTTGTCAGTATCCTGCCACTTTAGTCACATGGTAGAATATATGATGGCTATACACAATAGATTGGTTGGTGAGTGAAATGAGATTTGACCTGATCATTCAATTGTTTTTTTAGCAAATATATTTACTTATGATTACTCTGTTTCTTGTCAATTCATTAAAATTAAGCAATATTGAACCTGAATAGAAATCAGATAGGTGATTGCCTAGGAATCTCAGGTGCTATATATTGTGAAAAGAACACCCACAAAGATTAGTACTTTCCAAAAAGGCTCATGGAATAATAATGTCAAACCTTTAGACCAAAACCTCTGTAGGTTTTGGCACTTAAGTTGTAAGTATTTTGAAATTCATTGAATAGATACTGTGCATCATCCACCCTCTGAGACTTGTAGAAAACAGAATGATATTTAAAAATTTCAAAAGTTTGATGGTAATATCCAGCCATCAAAATTGATCTCAAGTCCCTGAAAACGTATTTGTTATCCTCAGAATTAATTGGAAATGTCAGAAGTGCTGTGTATGGTTTGATCTTTTATTAGTAGTCCTTTACATCACTGATCATCTTATAGATCGACTTCTTTTTCATAAAAAATAAAATCAACAAAAAATTGTATGTATGTATGTATGTATGTGTGTGTGTGTGTGTGTGTGTGTGTATATATAAATTATCCAAAGAGACCAAAAAAAAAAGGGATTTTAAAAATCTAAAAATCTTTTAAAAGCATTGAACATTTGTTAAAAGATAAAATAAAAAACATTTGTTAAAAGATAAAAGAAAAAGATAAAAATAAAAAACATTTGTTAAAAGATAAAATAAAAAATAAAAAACCTTTGTTAAAAGATAAAAATAAAAAAACATTTGTTAAAAGATAACAATAAAAAAAACATTTGTTAAGATATAAAAGAAAAAACAACTAAAAAAAACAGAAAGAAAGCTGTGATAATAATGCTGTTAATTTAATATTTCTGTCTCAGAGAAAAGGAGCATTACTTGCTCAAAACTGCAGGATATAACAATTTCAAAATTAGTTTTTTAGTGCATTTTAATGCGCCTCATATACACATAAATATTTCCGTCAGAGATATTGTTGATTATAGATATATATAAAATGAGAAAAAAACAACTGAAAAATTGGGTCACCTCTCTCTCCTCTCTGTATTTATCATGTATACATATAGACTGTCGATATCTATCTAAGTTTGGTCATACCTATATCTACTTTAGCAATAGATATTTATATAGAAGTAAATATATTCTTTGCTCATTAAGATTTCAGTCCCTCAAATTGGTCAACTTAGATTGAACTACTATCATAAAGAAAGTTATTTACTACAAATTTTAGTATCTTTCTCTGTTAGTTTATGTGGATGCATAGCTATATTAATTCATATGTCGTTTTGACCCAAAGTTCTAATAAAAACAATTTGGAAATATAAATATAAATAAAGTTGGGTCAGTTTAAAAACGTTTGTTAAATTTCTCCACTGTAACAAGTTGGATAATTTTTGCCATGTAGACACTTTGCTAAGTAAATCAATGTCTTACATTCAACTTGGTTTCATTTTAGTGAGTTACCTCCCTTCACTAAATGATACATTTATTTAGAATCCTGATAAAATTGCATTGTTAGATGGGAGGGGTGGGCTCCTATGTCTTGTCTTTATATTTATTAGAGACGACAAAAAACTTTCATTTGTCACATATTTACTTCTGTAATGACATTATGCTTTACATCATATAGCTATCAATATACAAGAAACAAAATGAAAATATATTCATGGTCATAAAAATAAGATTACCAGTTTTCTCTATTTATCAAAGACATGAGTGAATTCTAGAATTTATTTTCTGTTTGCTGTTACTATTTCTTCAGTAGAAATTAATTTTGGATAAAAGGATATATAAATTTATTTTTATAATTAATTTGATTATAATTTTCAAACTGTCTATTTGGTTTAAAGTGGTTCCTCCTTTGAAAAATTTTGTAAACAATCATTAAAGTTTGTGTAGCTTTGGGGGGATTGAATGTTGTTTGAGATTAAACATTTAAAAAGAAAGATTCAATTAAAAATGCTCACTCTGCTGAAACTTGACCTTTTATCTCCATTGGTGTTTGTACTTTATGCAGTAGCAATAATCTTTTAGTGACCGTCACCTGATTCTCTTGGTAGGGTTTATTATGGTATTTATTACTAGCATTTTGTTATTGTTGCTAGTTCTTTGAGTAGGGACTGTTTTGAGAAGTTTCTCATTGTCATGTTGGATTTTGGTGACAATTATGTTGCTGGTGTTGTTAAAATGTTTAAATTCAACTGAAATTCAAAGTTTAAGTTCAAACCAGTTCCTTCTGCAGGTATACATTTATTTTCCCTTTCTGTGAATTGTAGGAATGTAAAACATGCCCATCTGACTTGTCACTCAGGGTTGATTTTTCTGCATTGGATTTGATTAGATTCTTTGTTTAATCAATCTACAATACATCTTCATGAACTCAAAAGTGACTTAATGTATATTTTGGCGATTATACTAATTGTATATTCCCAGCCAATCATATTCAACATATATTTTGGGTTGTTTTTCCTTCCTTGCTTATTTTTGCTAGTTCATTTTATTATAATACTAGTTAATCCCTGTGAAAAAATTCAGATATTTTTGAATATCTGTGAGATGATTTTTTTTTTAAGAAAAGAAATTACTGAATTCATTTCAGTGGAAGGTTCCATTGTTTCCAATGGTGGGTTGGAGAAATTTTTATCAGCAAAATTATTACCTTTGAGTGGAAGAGTTCATTGTTACAGACAGAGAAACAGATGCTATGTTTTCCTTAGTGAGCCAAGAAATAGCGACCGTCACAAGATATGATGGGAATATTGACCATGGAGAATCTCCAGAGCTCTGCACAGAATGGAAATATTCTT
>VCCN01006291.1:625163-637041 GCA_006491835.1 Architeuthis dux
CAGCAACATCTTTAGTGTTTTAAGCTACAAATTCTTTTATTTCCGCCAGTTTTAAGTGAAAATATTTCGACTTTTTTGCCCTGTTTAAAACCCAAAGTTCAGACAGCCACCGTGTCTAAGGGTGGTAGGGCGAATTATCTCTATAAGGGTAAAGGATCTATATCAATTTCAGTTATCAATAAGTTAAAACTTATTAGGCACAAGGGTTTTTCCCCCTCGGTGCTGTGACTCTGACCTTGGCACAAACGTGCACAGGCCGCTACACAGTCGAGTTACTCCCTTGAGGGGGTAGCAGACAACCACAGTCAGCGCACATCTGTTTCTGGTTGGTTGTCCAGGATCTGTTGCATACAGCCGTACTGTTCTAATTCTCTTCCAAAGGGCCGGTAGAACCCTATAGCCTGGCATCTACCAACTACGGAATGTTCACGCCCTGTGGTTTAAACACACTTCAGCCTTACTGTCGGAATATCCCCGGTAGACGGTAGACTCCCATATCTAGCTCGCATCTGCAAGGAGAAGGAAACTCCTGTCAAACCTACGACCTTGGAGTCTGCGCCACCTCGGTGGACCATAGCACACAAAAACCCTTGGTTTAAAGGGTGGGGTCGGCCGTGTGCACACGTTCACTTTATCTTAAAAAAGAATGTATTCTAAAGATATTATGTAAACTTTATTCATTAAAAAGTTTTCATGTCAGAGTTAAATTGTATTTGTTCATCAAAGGTTTTGACTTGTCTGCACCAAAATGTAAAAGCTGTTAAATGTCAACCTTTTGTGATTCTTAAATATAGCCGCTAAATGTTTTTATTATTTCCTCACCAATGAAGATTTGAATGCAAATATTTATTTCTAATTTCAGAGAAAACTCCTGCTGTGATTGCAAATTACTCTCCATCAATTCTAATTCAGGCTGGACAAATCGAAACTAAAATGATTCAGCAAAATATAAATCAATGGTGGATATGGTTAATTCCACACTTTCTTATTACAAATTTATCTTCTGCAAATAATGTCACTCTCCCTTCCGATCCTTATTTCCTGATAAACAATACGGAAATACCAATAGTTAACATCAAAGACGATTTATTTTGCCAAATGGCCTGGTCTTGTTCCAGTGTCGTAAAGAGACTATGCTACTGCGACGACCTTTGCTCACTATTTGGTGATTGTTGTGAGGACAAATTTCTTCATAATACCACAGAGATTTTATTTTCACAAGATGCACCAACAAACAAAGATATAACTTACGAAGAGAAAAGTTTAGGATCGACGCAACAATTAAACAAACCTCTGTCCAAGCGTTTGTACAAATGCACTTACGATATAAGTGTGGGTGACGACATTTACACAGTGTTTGGTTGCCCCTTGGAGTACGACAACAAATATGTTAGAAAGAACTGCGAGCAACCAGAGGAGGCAGATAAACTATTGCATGTGCCTGTCTTTGGTGTTTTCCCAGAAGCACCGAAAAACACATCATCAGTTAAGTTTTACAATTACTATTGTGCCATTTGCCATGGCCTGGCGGATTACAACTTCTGGGATATAGTTTGCAATGTTGGAAACCCTGATTGGAACGAAACTGAAGCCTCTGATTCACTTCAACAGAATTGTTCCCTACAACGTAAAGACACGACTTTACGTACATGTGAACATCTTATAGATGAGTGTCCTGGTAACGAAAGTGATCATGACACGTCCAGGTGTACACAGGGTCCTTTTCAACCGATCTATTCAGGACGAAAACAATACAAAAATAAAGACTGTGCTCTTTGTCACCACGCTGACCCTAAATCATTTGGGTGTGCAACATTGGATATTTATGGTATCAGTATTTCCAATCTCTATGATTTCAATTCGGAAATATTCTCAATTACAAAGTGTGATACAGCATCCATATATGACGTCTTTACAAAAAAATGCCGACCTATATACAGTCCACGTTTTTGCAACGAGAGCAATCTAAAAATTGATGATCCAACAATTCCTTGTCCGGCTTGTAAACTTATAAGTTTGGATGACAATGAATACAGCCATTTTGGAGATTCTATTCGCTTTCAAAAGTCGGGTATAACTATCAATAAATCCCTTTTGCACAATATAAACGATAAAGTTTACATCTGCTCCAAGCACTACATTCTAAAAAATGGATCTCCAAAGGTTGACCAATTTGTTGAAATTGAACGGTATATTACACTGTTCGGTGTGTCACTGTCCATTTTGGCACTATTTGTAACATTCTGCGTGTATGCCAGCTTCCGCTCTCTACGCAATGTTCCTGGCAAGATGTCTATGAATCTTGTAGCATCCATGTTTCTCGCAAACATTTTTTTTGTAATAAGTAATATCAACGAAATCTGCACTGTGGTTGCCATCTGCATGCACTATGCCTATTTGGTATCGTTTTTCTGGATGAATGCCCTTTCCTTTGATGCATGGAATACTTTTTCGAAGACCACTATTGGAGGACGAAGCAAACATTGCTATAAATATTATTTGGTCTACTGCTGGATAACCCCTCTCCTAATTGTGTCCGTAAGCATTTTTGTGCAGTTTACTCCATTTGACATCTTTCCTTCGTGGCTTTCTCCAAAATACGGCCCGCCTTTCTGTTGGATATCGAGTAAATGGTCCCTTTTGATCTTCTTTGCAGTCCCGCTTTTTCTTCTCATTTTATGTAACCTCGTATTTTACACGCTAACTATACGCGCCATCTATCAGACGGAAAAGTTTTCGGATCGTCTGTTGTCAAAAAAGAACAAAGGAATGTTTCTGATCTATTTGAAGCTTTGTTTCATAATGGGGGTTAACTGGATATTTGCTCTTCTTCACACATTTACTGGGGACACAATTATACGTTTCATTTCCGTGTTTCTCATCGCATTTCAAGGGTTCTGGGTTGGTTGTTCTTATCTCTTCTCAAAGCAAGTATGTCGTCAACTAAAAAGGAAAATCACCTTCTTGCGTACGTGCAGAGGAGTCACAGAGAGTGAAGGGACGGAAAGTAAGCAAACATCGGCTGTATATCTCACCAACGTCAAAAGCCATTCTTAAAAAGACAGATGAACACAAAGGCCGTAGGTTTTGTTGACTTCAGGATCTCAGAATTAGAATGTGTGCATAAGACTATAATTGATTGTGCGCGAAGACCTCGCTTCTTTCCCCAGTATCAAAATTAATTCTACAGTCCATAGAATTTGGACTGTGTACTTGAAGTTTTCATCGTAAAATACTGAATACTTAGTTTCACGTTTTGAGCTGTAACCCGTTAAGCCCAATATATACAGATTGACAGATACACCGTTGGAAAGCTGAGGAAATCCTCTTTCCAACGAAATATAGATATGTATATATCTCCTTCATGAATTAAATCCACAATTTTGCCAATAAAGTATACTTGGCATTTCCTTGTAAAATCCTAAAATACTTATTAATTTTAGGGTAAAATAAAGTGGATTTTTGAATACCACATGTCTGAAACCCATGATTTAGCCTTTTAAAATACTCAGATATCTCAACTGGGAGACGAGATATGAAATTCTGTTTTTTTTGGTGTGTGCGGGAGGCCATTTTGTTTTATGCAAATGAGGTAGTACTTGTAAACTCTTTTCTTGGGAACAACTTTTTTCTGAAAGAGGACATCCTAAGGAACAGTTTGGTACGCTAAATGTAGAATCATGGGGGGGGGTTACACGGTAGCTCCTGCTGGACCCTGGACTATAATGATTTCATTTAAATTGGTGAAAAAAAAAATATTTACTTCTACTTTTGAAAAAAAATATAACTGAAATTGAATGTCATGTTGCCGATTAACTGTTTGTTCATTCAAAACTTGCTGTGATGTTTGTGGTTCGTAGGAGGCGAACGCTAAATGTTGGATTTCAGAGGTGAAAATAAAATCTCCTCGTAATTACATGTCGTACCAGGATCTACCATAAGATCGCCCACCTGACAGATCGCGCATGGGCGGTTATTTTGGGTGGGCGTTTATTTGGGGGTCATGAACATTTGAAAGCTTCTATATTTTAGTGTGCTTTGGTCTAAAAAAAACTGGACAACTTGGATACGCATACAATAATTAAGACATCAAGTCCAAAATTTCTGTCAATTCGTTGTATAAACAAAAAGTTGCTTAAAGAAATTAATTCGCTCGATACTTCTTCACTATTGCTGAATGAGTTTGAAGACAAACAAGTTATATTATTTATTTATTACAAAAATGAAACATTATAGCAACTTAAAAAGAAAACACCGTCCAAAAACGTACCAAATACGATTAAAACGAGTTGCCGATTGATAGTGAACTGAATAAAAACACGTGAGTCGTAACTTTTATTGTTTTATATTTATATATATAAACCGAGGGTTTGCATCCTATGGGCCACGGTGTGGCGCGGATAGGAGCAGAGCCCATAGGTCGTAGGTTTGACAGGAGTGTCCTTCTCCTGACAGATGCCAGCGCTAGCTATATATGCAGGACACTGCATAAGCAAACTAGCCACACATACTTAAACTTGGAGTCAAATGATATTTCCACTTTAGCAAATCTGTTACACGGTCTTGCTGTGGGAACGCGTAGGAACGGCGTTCCCTTACATTTTGGGCGGGCGACACCTCACTATCTATATACTACCTCACTATCTATATACTACTAAAATTCTCTATTTGAACAATTCACTTATAACAAAAACCACCAGGTATATGTCCAAACACTCATCCCATATGGCCTTAAAACGTCTCTGAAGTTGGTTAAATTTTTAAAAGATTTCTCGGTGTGTGTGTGTGTGCGCGTGAGCGTGCATTTTAAGAGCCCCCCGAGAGCAGGTAGCCTTGCGTTCCCACACTCCCTTTTTAGCACTATACTACTGTATATATATACACGTGTCTGTGTGCTTGCGTGTTTGCGTGTGTAAATGCGAGAGACCAAAACACGAACTGAAAAGATATATCTTCATCGTCTGTTTTACTGAGATTAAATCCGAGAGTTTCAGTTTAATTTATTTCACTATTACCGATTGGATAATCATGAAGACTCTCTATTAAATTGAAATCTTTTTGCTACAAATCGCGGCCACCATATTAATCATAGATGCCAATGTAAGCAAACATCAAAGACGGAGCGAGTCTTTTTTTCTTTTTCTTTTATTTTGTAGAATTCGTACCGATTATTAGAACTATTTATAAATGTGTTAGTAAAATTGCAACTCATTCAGTCGCAGCATTGCTTTTATATACCCGTGATTAGGAAAAAAATCATATATGAAAACTTCTACCCAAAATATGTATGAAAAATAAACATTATTCTCAACCATTGTGTATTTTTGTTGTTTTTAAGTATGTGCCTGAATTTTTCTGAATAGATTAAAAAATAAATACTTATAGCTCCTTTTAAATTTGCTTAAATAAAAAAGTAAGGGTTGCCTAGAACTTTTGAACATTTCAAGATCAATGACGTTAATTTTAAAACTGAAAGGAACAAAATGATTCTTAAGAAGAAAATTACCCTAATCAGATAGAGATAGAGAACATTACCAATTTTCGAGTGGCGATAGAGAACAGATTTCAGGCCTTGTGGAATAGCGACAGTAACATAGCGGAAAGAGTAATAGCCTGACAAATATAATCAAGGAGCAGCAGAGATGGTAGGCAGTACAAATGTAAACAATAACACGGGGAAATATGTAAAGCTACATTAGAACTGACCTAGGTAGATGTATTCATCGACCTCTTCTAGTATCTCGCCTTAAAGACCACGACTGCGAAATAAAACGACGCATAACGATAGGTTGGAAAGCGTTTGGTATGAATAGAGATATTCTGAGGAGCACCTTGCCAATGTACCTAAAACGAAAAGTATATAACGGCTGCATAATACCAGCCATGACTTATGGTTGCGAAACCTGGAAATTAACCAAACGAGCAGAAAACAAACTTAGAATAGCACAGAGAGCCATGGAAAGAGCAATGCTAGGGGTATTGCTAAGAGATAGAAAAAGATCAACATGGATCAGAGAAAAGACTAGAGTAAAGGATATTATACAACTAATTAAACAACAAAAGTGGAGATGGGCCGGCCACCTAGCGAGAAGACAATAGATGGGGGAAAAGACTAACAGATTGGTGCCCATGGGATAGTAAAAGAAGTAGGAAACGGCCAGACACAAGATGGAGGGACGAGATAGAAAAGTTTGCCGGTAAGACTTGGCAGAGATTAGCACAAGATAGGTTGTCATTGAAGGAGATGGGAAAGGCCTTCGTCCAGCAGTGGACTTATAACGGTTGATGATGATGATGATGATGACATTAGAACTAATCAAAAGAAGAGAAACATGGAAATAAAAACTAAAGAGGACGAAACCAAAAGAGCAGAACTTTTATCAAACTCATAAACGAAAGAACGACAGAGGAAACACAGAGTATCGTAGAGGCTATCAGAAATGGGAAGAGTTTAAAGCACGCCCGAGATGAAGATGCTTGCACTAAAGGACATACATGAGAATATTATCAAATGTAGGGACAAGATGTTAAGAATAACTGAAGAATACTATGAAAATCTGTTAACTTTAAAAAATAGAAGTACCACAAACTGATAAACCAATATATACTGGTGATATCCCAGACATAACGGAAGACGAAGTAGTGTTTGCACTACGAAACTAAAAAAAGCTTCAGGCGAGGATGGCATAATGACATACCTTCCAGAAGATTCAGGAGAGGTCTTTCACAAATGATTAGCACAGCTATTCACACACCTTGAAAACTGACTGGTGGGAATGAGAATAGACATAGACGGAGAATATGTTCGATCTATGTGAATAATTATTCGCCACTGGATTAAGTGAAATAACAAGGTAGGAGATTAGTTTTAAAAATACGTTTTTGTTTTGTAAAACAAATGCTTTTTCCATAATTAGGCTGCGGACATTGATGTACCTACGTATATATCGAGACATTGTATACGTAGACGCCATTTCCCCCTGATTTGGCGTTTAAGAAATAAATACATATTGACAATTGACATATGTAATATGAAAATGTAAGATAATAACAACACAATCACTTCACAATGCCTCATACTCCAGGAGCACGAGAATTATCGGATTTGGAGAGAGGGTTTGTTGTTGGTTAATCCGAAGGGGAAATGGTCCAGTGTCAAACGAAATTGTGAATTCCACTTTCAATTGGGAACTGTGTGATTGTACAATTCCCCAATGAAGAAAAGGAAACCACTGCGTTTTGTTCCGGTCGACCCAGATCCTTAGGGATAGATTTTTGTGAAATTGGAAAACAAATCCTCATTGCAAAATGGCAAATGCAGTAAAGTGTGCGTAAAAAAATTCAAGAACAGCAACACAACATGGATTATAATGACAGGGCAGCCAGAAGAAGCCACTTTTAAAACCAATCAACAGCCAAGAGAGAAATCAATTGGTAAATGAGATTCTTAGAGATTTTGCACACTGTCATCTTTTCATATATCACCATTTTCTCAATTTTTGTACCATGGACAGGTATGGGTCTGGAGATTACCTAACTAAGAATTTTGTTTGAACTGCCTGCAGCCCACTGTAAAATACATAGCAGGTTTTCAGTTATGGTGTTGGGGAGCAATCTGGAACACTGATCATTCAAAGTTCATGGGGTGCAACATACATTCTGAAAAATACATATTCTTTTTGCAGGAGAAATTTCTTCCAATATCCACTGACGGTTATTTGGAGAAAAGAAACAGCACTCTTTTCATGGAAAATGGAGATGGACATACAGCAAAAAATAAAAATAAAATAAAAGGCTGAAAAAATGGCAGGTCCAAAAATGTTTTCTCATTACCAAGTAAGTCTTGTGACGTAATTGAAACGAACAAAATAAATCCATTTCTGTCGTCAGCTTTATTTGTTACACATTTCGACGCTCTTACACCCGTTGTCCTGTTGTAGTATGGGGGCTCGTTGCACCCCCCCCCATTACATGTGGTATATTTGTCTTTAGCAGATTTTTAAGTTTTTTCTTTCTTCCGGATGTATCCGATCTGCTATCTTTTCTGTGGCATATCTAAGCGGGCTAAATTCAAAGCAGGAAGAAAATCTTCTTTTGTAGAAGGTCTTTTCTTTTTACATCATTTCCTTATTTCTATTTATCTGATCCCCCATTAGAACAGGTCAGTTTTAATGTGGGGTTACCCACACGCGAATGTGTGGGCTGGAATTCTTCAAAAATTTAAGATAAGAGCTTCTGATATTAAACACTTATACTAAATGGGTTGTTTTCAATCCCAACTTGGAAAAGTGGAATTCCTGTTTATCTGATCCCCCACTAGAACAGAACGTGACACAAGGTCAGTTTTAAAGTGGGGATACCCACACGCAAATGTGTGGGCAGGAATTCCGCAAAGAGTCTCTTAGTCCTCGCTACGGTGGTCGCAAAGACATAACAGTTTCTGATATTGAGATCCCAGGCCGTATCCTAAGCCCCCGGACCCGGAAGGTATGTTCCTTTCCATACTTAAAAGCATCATTTCCTTATTTCCCGATATAAAATGAGACAGACATATTAAACAGGATTTACGTCACAAGACTTACTTGAGCTTTATTTAGATATACAAAGTATCACGCCAATAGACATATTACACACATGAAATATAAACATTCAGGTTCAAGACATATCATCCGAATCTCTACTATTTAAAACACTTAATATCCACTTAATTTAATTATTAATCACTAAACCCGCTCACAACCAGACATGGACCATATACAATAGACAATTTCTTGCATCTCCATCACTTTTTCTGAAGAATCCAGAATGAACTGGCGAAACGTCAAAATAAACTAATAAATAAACTAAGAAATTTCATTTGTACACAACAAGAACTTCTGAATTGTCATTTTAATCGTATATATATATATGTGTGTGTGTGTGCGTGTGTGTGTGTGTATTTTGTATTTTTTTAAAAACAATATGTTGAAAGTACATATTTTAGTCAATAAATCAATAAATCAATAAAACAGAGCATATAGAATTTATATTTACTATGGATCCGCTACGTGTGCAAAAAGTAAGTAAAATATGCCGTCTAAACTCCCTTTCCACATTTGACCTCTGTTGCCCCGTGTTCGTACCCAGGTCAGTTAAGTCGTCCAAACTATTTTACAAAACATTTTTCTGAGAAAAATATTTTTACGGAGAGGAACAAATATATTTTCCACGGCTGCTAGCAAAAGGTGCTGAGACAGCCGATATGTTTGACACTGAAACTTCAAGTGTATTAAACAATATTCCACCAAGAATAGAAAACACTTTACACAGAGGAAAAATAATGTCCACGGCTTTTTGCGAAAGGGCTTATGAGGCCAATATATTTTACACTGAAATTTCAAGTGTATTTTTCTTCTGAGTCTTCAGTTGCTTACCATGGCATACGGTTTCAGAGACTTAAAAACAATACCATTGTTCCTATTGCCATGGCTCGATCAAAAAACACCTCACGAATCATGATGTTCTTATAATTCGATTATTAGCTTCGGTCAAATTGAAAAGCCTCACTACCTTTGGTATCAGGGAGGCATCCGGATAAGAGGGGGAATACTCGACCGTACAATATCTACATACCCAATATATAGTCTATATAGCTTTACAATTTTACAACGAAAATTAAAATTCCACTTTATATATATATATAGTCAAATCCACATACAGCGCTGTTTCGTCGTCTTACGACTCATCAGTGTGGTTACTGACTATAAGTGCCTTGGTGCTCCGAGCGAGGATTGAAACCGGACCTCTGGGCCAGCAGGTCGACATCTTACCAACGCCCCAGTCACCGCGGCGGATTGTAGATCATTTATAACTATATAAGAAATTAACGAAACAACAGTACAGGTTGTAATGAACCAATAAATATTCTTTTAACTGATTTTAGCCATTTTAAATGACAGTTAAAAGATACTTAGCAACACTAATTTATATCCTTATTCGGCCTGCCACCCACTTTGTCGACAAATTAGAAACATGCACCTATAAAAATCATTAGGTACGCCCCATAACATGTCACGCTATGTTTGTGTCTTAGAGAGTAGACCAGATACACCTTTCATATATTGCATAAATAACCCCATAATATGTCAGCATAAAATGATATAATTTATATGTTCTCAATTAGATAGGCAGCAAAAACAACACAAAACAAATTATAGCAATGATCACGGACTTTCCTGAATGAAAATTTAAAAACGGGTTGTAATAATTTAAATCTCTTCTTTGCAGTTTTAATGTTGGTTTTAATTACAAGAGAATAGCATAACGTTAGTAAAAGAAATTAGTACGATTAGCTTAGTGGGGAACGCCAGTGAGGCTTGATTGGTCTACAAGACTATCTGTTAACCAGTGAGAGGGGCCCATATATTTATTGAGCATAGATTGCAGTAGAAATGGTCTGCGAGGCTAGCTTGTTAACCATCATTCCACGATGAAGGATCTATCTATAAAAATCAGTATCCTATGTTTTTGTTCATATCTATGACACAGATACATCTTTCAAATTTTGCATACATAACCCCAAAATATGTCCGCCTAAAATGGTATTATTTGTATGTTGCTTATTTCAACTAGGTAGGTAACAAAAACGTATTGTAATAATTTAACCAGGTAGACGCGTGAAAATGCCCCGATTTTGAACGGTGGGGGTCTAACAGATAGTCTTGTAGACCAATCAAGCCTCACTGGCGTCCCCCACTGCACACTTAGCTAAGCATCACACCATCATCTACCACCGTTTACGTACGTGACTTCGCCCCCAACGTTCAAAATATTTATTCGTACATTCCAGGGGCATAGACAAATGCAGAAGGCGGTGGCATTCCAACATAGATCCGGAAAAACTAATCCGTTCCGTGTCTTCGCACAGTGTTATTTACAGTCTTAGTTATTCACGGCTTCGCGATTTTCACTTAGAGTTTGTATTTTAATACTATAGACATTTGTGATTCTAGATCATTAACATATTTCTATTTAATTTCTTTTGTAACATCGCTTAGTCAAAACTCTGCGAACGAATTAATTAATAGGACGTTGAAACCCAGCCAGTGAATTAGTTTGTCAAATATTAACAGGATAATGCATATTTTATTCATTGCTTCAAAATTTCAGCGATGCGATGAAATAGAACCATTTTATGTTGATTTTCATTTTTATTCTTTAGAGTGATTATTCGATTTAACGTTAACTAGCAACTATTTGAATACATGGATGAAGGAAGAGACATTGCCTGTGATAACATTTTCAACTCTGTGGGTTCTTTGAGATTTCTTTCTGGAAGCGAATGTAAATTTAACACATTTTTCCGTTCGCAACTTAATTAAAACTACTAACATCACATAAAATGGCAATCTAGTAACTACTATTTGTTATTTAAGTACATATCTACTGGATCTTTGGAAAACAGGGATCATTCTCTTAACTAATGCTATAACAGTTGTTAAAATCAACCCTGTTATATATCGTGTATAGCAGTATTTTAAACTGTACCAGTACACAGAAGAACTAGAGAAAAATGTGGATCTCAGCCGCAGTAGTGTCAGACTTCGGTATACATCGACATACTGGATCCGTCTCCGATACTTTTTATACGTTTTACGTCAGATTTTAAGGTTTAACGTAGTTCGTTTGGATTTTCCTTAGCTGATTAAAATGTATTAGAAAACCCCTATTCTACTTAAATTCAATTTTCAGACTGATCTTAAAAAGAAGTAGTGAAATCTTTGAAAAATACATTTTTCTTTTGTAAAAGCTGAGCGACAGCATAACTCTGATGGTCTGCATTGTGGCTGACACAGTTCCACACTCACACACATACATAAACAGGCTACACCCAAATATT
>VCCN01006291.1:678245-690033 GCA_006491835.1 Architeuthis dux
ATATATATATATATAACACCAATAATTATAATAATTAGAATCGTAATTATATGTATAATAGCCCTATTCTGTCAGAAACGTTTACTGTAATTCCTAACCACTGACAATCCTTTTTTGCTCTGATTTTCAATGCACAATATACAGATTGAATGCAGAAACTACACCGAACAAATTTCAGGTGAGAATTTGTTAAACTCGGTGTTTAATCATCATTTTTCCTACTAGGATATATATCTAGTTTGTTAGTGCAACAATGGCTGTGAAGTCAGTGGGCAGCGATAAGAAAAGACGAAGCGTTACCTACGTATACCGACTTCAGATGCAGGCGGTGCTAAAATACAAGTGTGGTTATTGTTTCATTTTCTCCTTCTGTTAGAATTCTCTGGGTCACTGTATATGTAGTCAACAGTGTGAATGAAAGGTTTGACGTGTTTGTTTTTAAACATCCTACCCGTGAGATCACGGGTTACACAGGGTCGTCGGAACCGGAGGGCTTCAGCCCCCTCCCAACATAATTTGCTAATATGTGCTCCTTATTTTTTTCGAAAAATGCTGCAAAAAGCTAGCTTTAAGATTACAAAAAAGGTAAATAAACAAATTATCCTCTTCAATTATTTTTTGCTAGTTCACTGGTATATAATAGACCTATCCCGAGTTTGGATTTCAATTTGATAAAACAAAGGAAAAAACCCTTGACCTCTAGTTATTTTTGATTCCCAACGCGCATAGTTGTTTTAGAAATACACGATTTATCTTTGACTTCAGTAATGTCGTTTCGTTGGGACTTGTCTACCTTGGTCTCATTTCCACAAAGAGACTCAGGAAACGTCTATTTCCATAACCGAGTCTTATTTGAATAGCAATGGGTACTTGAATGGAGCAGGAAACATTCACCAGCGTGAATGGAGATGATGAAGATGAGTACTTATTAACTTCCTCTACTTGCAATTCAAAATGTACAACAGTTCATTATCGATAGTTCTGTTTGTTAATTGATTACCAAAAATGTAAGCATTCCTTCCGCTTGTTCAAGTTCACTCGATTCTAAGGTAGATTTGTTTTTGCGCTTGGTTTTGACGGAATCTTAAAGATTTCAGTCATAGAGGTACTTGATTTCTTTATACTGTATTCTAAAAGAACGTCCGATCGATTGACTCCAGCAGAAGTAAAGATAACGAAATGGTTTACAACAAAAGGAGAACTGAGCCTCAAGAAAGTAGAGATGAAGTAAAGCATGAGCCAGGAGTCGTTATCGAGAGGAGCACAGTAACAGAAGTACCCACCTCATCAACTTCTACGTCTGAACAAACAACCAGCGTTGTATTAGAAAATCCAAGTGCCCATATCAAGTTATTGACAGAACCGGACCAGTCACGGAATTTTAAATTTCCAGCCCGGACATTTGGATAACAAAATGTCAAAAGGTCCTTCCAATCATCATGGTTTGACAAATTCAAGTGGTTGCATTGTGACGCAGATTCTGACTCAACATTCTACTTTACCTCTATGAAAGCACTTCAACACAACAAGTTGATTTCACTGAGACGGGTTTCCAGAATTGGAAAAAAGCACTGGCAAAAGACAAAGGAATCCACAAACATTAATCGTCAGAGTGTCACAGAGAAGCTATTGCTCAAGATGTCAAGACACTATCAAAAGATCGTAACGATGGTGCTTATGATCTGTTCTAGGAGTTGATGATGCTACACTACCTCGCAAAAGGAGGCTGCTACAAAGGCTTGATGACGACAATGCAGAAACCCACCATTCCCCGTCAAATCCAGAATTATTGCCAGATCTACTTTCAGGCACTTGGTACAGAAACAAATTCTACCAAAAAGAGATTTGACCAGGCAGATTTCCGAAAATACGTCTTTCTACAGGAGATGTTCCTGAAAGCAATCAGTTATCAGCCATGGGAAAACGAGTTGAGAGGTCTGCTCCAACTATAGTGAAGATATTGACAAATATAGGCTTGAGGCACAATTTGAATTGACAAAATTCACTATCTATGATCTGGTTAAGATGTTTCAGAGACTTGACTATTCAAGAAAGGTTACAATGTCGTAGGTGATTATAGTTGCAAAGATTCTCCTTGCATTGCCAGCAACCAATGCTATCAGTGAGAGATCTTTCTCTGTCATGGAACGAGTAAAAACATACTTGAGGTTTACAACAACAAATGGCAGAATGAACCATCTAATGATGCTTCATATACAGAAACAAAGAGTTGACAATATAAGCTTGATTGACGTTGCAAACGAATTTGTTGAAAGAGTAAATAGTAGGAAGCAGATATTTGGACAATTTACGAACAGAGATTTGAGTAAGAAAATAAATGTAGCGCATAAAGGCATCAAACATAGGTCACAGAAGAACAATTTTTGCGTTTTACGGTGAAGTCAATTCCTTTCTAATTTTTGAATCGCTAATTTTTGAATAGAAGAGTCTTTGCTCAAGTGAATTGCACGGAGAAAGTAAAACTAAATGAATATAAAAACCTCAGTTATAATGTTTCAGTCAATATGATTAATAAAAGAAGAAGTCTGTGGATGACTTGAAAATACATTGGTTTCTGACAGATTTTGAAGCTCTATTTTCAAAAGTTCCCTAAGCATCCTTTTGTTCATAAATAATCTTTATCAATTAGATATTTGAATATCATCATATATCCATCAATTAAATAGTGCACCTTTTACAATAGGGGTGTTTTCCAGCTAAAGGTGTGGTCTAAAAATATTTTCCAGCTTCGCTCGCATCCCCAATATGAATTTCGTTCCGACGGACCTGTTACATAAACAATTCATTATAAATGTAATAGTTTTGAGGACAGGGGATGTATTTGTACTTTTACGTATAGACTGTGAAAACGTTCAGCTTCGTGTTATATCCTTGTCATCTTTTTCTGTTTCTTTTGTCTGTGGGTAACACAATAAACAATGGCGTCGCTTTGTGAGCGATGCATTATTCTTTAAACGGTGGCCATCGAAAACCTTCAACCGACTGTCGTATTTCACGCCACTGTCTCATATGAAGAAATCAGCTGAATAGAGAAGTCCCAACCCAATATGATAAATGCAACGTACATTTTCTTTTAAACTGAAAAAAGGGGTGCCTCATTTAAAGATTAGGTTATTCTTCTGAAAAACCTGGGTTTTAAATGAAACAAGATCAACATGATGTTTTCGTACAGTCCGTGTTTGTTTCGTAATTTTTATTGAAAATGCCATATCAGTAGATCATTTCATTATCATTTTATGAAATGCCGGCTATTATATTTGGAAAAATAATAATTTTATATTTTTCATGAAAAAATGTAAAAGAAAATGAAATGGAACAAATACTGAATGAATGGTCAATAATAAACGCCCACAACAGGTAATAAAGCTAGAGAAGGAACATGACAGCGAAATACTGAATGAATGGTCAATAATAAACGCTCACAACAGGTAATAAAGCTGGAGAGAGACCATGACAGCGAAATACTGAATGAATGGTCAATAATAAACGCTCACAGCAGATAATAAAGATAGAGAAAGACTATGACAGCGAAATAAAACGACGCATAACGATAGGTTGGAAAGCATTCGGTATCAATAGCGACATTTTGAAGAGCACCTTTACTACTGTGCTTAAAGCGTAAAATATACAACGGTTGCATAATATCAGCCATGAGTTACTGATGCGAAACATTGAAATTAACAAAACGAGCTGAAAACCAACTTAGAATAGCACAGAGAACCATAGAAAGAGCAATGCTAGGGATAACTCTAAGAGATAGAAAAAGATCAACTTGGTTAAGAGGGAAGGATATTATACAAATAATTAAGCAGCAAAAATAGAGATGGGCTGGCCACCTAGCAAGAAGAGATGATAATAGATGTGGGAAAAGACTAACTGATTGATGCCCATGGGACAGTAAACGCAGTAGGAAAATACCAGACACAAAATGGAAGGATGAAATAGAAAGATTTGCCGGTAAGACGTGGCAGAGGTTAACACAATCTAGGGCGTCATCGAAGGAGATTGGAAAGTCACTTAAAGATTATAGAGATTGAAATAGACAGTGTATTTTGTAGAAAATCTATTAAAATGCGATTAAGATTAAAGTAATTCTGAAAAACATAGTTGTAAGTAAATGAATGTGTGATTAACAAACATCCTAGAGTAGTTGATTTTGTTAATATTTCAATTTTTATTCAGAATGTTTTGTAGATGTAAATAAACATCAGACAATTAACAAACGCTCTCTGTTTATCAAACATAGATCATTTATCGCTTTCGCAACTGCTTTCACTCTTAACATTTTATAAATGATAATAGATAAGTTGGGTATTTTTTACCGATTGATACTATTTAAATAAATTAAATGGAGAAGCCATGTTAAATTTGTGACAGTAATGTTAGTGATGCACAGCAAAGATTTCCCAAGCTCTGACTCTAGTGTAGTATTATACAGATTTCTTTGGTTTGGAGACACTTTGTGGTGATCGAAAATAGAGGACCCACGTTATGGAATTTCCGTGTAGTCGAATAGCAACAAACACCGTTTTTATGAGAAAAATATAATTATTTTTCTTTATTTTTCTTCTCAAGTAGACAACTTGAAAGATCGCCGGGTTATCACGGAAGACAACAATATTAAATTTCTTTTCTTATGCAATGTGAGAGATGCTGGAGTGAGACGTGGAAGCCAAAAAGAGTTCGGGGAAGAATCGAAGGCTGGACTGCTATTCAGGGCTATCCACCCAATAATCTGACCTCACTGACTGGTCGACCTAATATTTATCAGGTTAAGCCACGCCCCTTTTGGTAAAAGAAAATTGTGTTGGTCCGCCCCTCCGTCTATGTAGAAGTTACTGGCGAGTCTGTCCCTTAACTATTTCAAAATGACCCCGTTTCGAATTCTTCTGGTGCCAGACAAACTCGCACGCACGCACACACACACAGCGTGTGACACCGCCTTGCTCTGATCAAAGGCCGGCGAGGGCAAATACATATTACCTAAGACCGCCGTCGTTATGTTACATTCCGCAGAGGTTAACATTAGTCTCTACACACGCACAAACAGCGTTCAACCTCGAGGTCAATATCAGCCTTCATGTACACACACGCACACATTGCATTTCGCTACACACGTCCATTGCAAACAAAGAATAATATGCAATATCTTTCTCAATCTCTCTTCTCCTCTCTGTACGTAGGAAATAGGTTTAAATCACCCCCTCATTGCATATCATGGCACTTCGCTAAATACGTGATAACCCTTTAACCTGAGGTTCTGGATAGTAACGATCCATCGAGAACAATTTTACTTTATACATGCAATAAACATGAACACAATTTTACAAATTTCAAAAGAAGAAAAATAGTCCGGATTGCAATTCCTAAAAGGAGTTAGGTGAAATTAAAAGTTCATCCCTGAAATAGAAAACTTATCGGCAAATGAAAATTTGAGTTGTAATCATTAATAAATGTCCGTCCATATATGGTATGAAATAAACACACCATTAAAAGTTAATTTCTGAAACAGAAAACTAAAAAAACACATCTAAAGATGGAAGTTCTGCGTTCCGTCAGTGGTAAAGTCCCTGAAAATGTCCGTCCGTATGCACAAAATGTTATATAGAAGGAGGCATGATCCACTTGGGTGCGAAACCTTGCCCGGTGCGAAGAAAAAAAAGAATTGTTTTTATTTTTATTTTTTTCCTTCCGAGCCGCAATTCACCGCCTTAAATTTTAGTTGACACCGCGAGTCGATAAATAAGTGCACATTTGTTTCCATGGAAATCTTTCTCTCCTTCCCATCATGGACCCAACTTAAGTTAAAAGAAAATTACCACCAGCCCCATACTTCGAAAGAAAAAAGAATAATGTACCGTCGGATATACTCTGACCGACATCAGAACTTGAAAAACATAATTTGATAGCACAAACAGTTAGCACACAAACAGACTATATCTCTGCTCTCTTTACCCCTCGGTTCTTCAGGAATGCATGGCTGATAAATGCAGATAAGCTCACGGCTCATACAGGCCACCACGATGCATTTATCTATTCCCATATATAAACCTTTTATTAGTTTTTTTATATTTAATTATTTATAATCTTTATTTTTATTTTTGAACGACCTGATACATCGACTATCAGGTGCAACTCCTAACCCTTTATCATTTATCCCGTCGGAGTTTGTGTCTTATGGTCCTAACTAGTGCACCTATTTTGGGGGGGAACGTTTTATTGTTTCTTTTGGGTGAGGAACTACGCCTCTCAGAATCACCATTAGAAACTTCGGTGTTTGTATTACGTTATCTTAAAGGTTCTATACAGAGTCAGCAATCCTTTGTGCCACTGCTCTCTCAAATAATGGAACTATGTTTTCTTCGGCCAGATTAGCGCGTTGTCGCCGGCTCCTATCAGCTGAATCAGGTAGCGGTTCATTATCTACTGAGATATCGCTTCCCAAATCACTATCGCTGATAGCTGCAGCAAAGGTAGCCTATAAGCATCGGCCGGTGTCTCCCTTCAGGGATGTTTCATTCATCGATCATTGCACTGCGAATATCACCGGCACGAGTCTTCGAGATTGCCCCCTGTGAGCTGATCCTTTATTTTGTAGGAAACCGGTCCCGTCTTTTCTATGACAATATAATATGGTTTCCACCGTTTGTCCAATGTATTCCCTTTCCTGTGGTTCTTATAGCATACTGTGTCTCCTATGTTAAAGTTTACTTCAGTATCGACGTACTCCTGTTGCTTTTTTCTAGCCTTGGCGACGTTTCCTCTCGTTTTAATAAAAGCCCTATGTTGTTCCTGGAAGGTGATCTGGTGACGTTCAACCCTGTAATACAGTCGTCTCGGTTTCAATATGTCTATAGGTAATATTACTTCTCTATGATAAACTAATTTGAACGGTGTAAATTTAGTTATATCATTTTCGTTGAACCTTATTGCCTCTAGAGTCTGATTTAAATGTATATCCCAAGATCTTTCATTATCTGCTACGTTTCTGTATTGTCCTATGAAGTCTCTCTACTCTACCGTTACTCTGTGGGTGATAAAAACGTAGTGATATGATCAATTCTTAATTTCTCCAGTGTTTCTTTCATAATGCGATTAACATTTTCAGTACCATTATCCGAAATTATCTGTAGGGGAGCACTAAAACGTGGAAATATTACATCTATCAACGAGTTAGCTACTGTTTCCGCTTTCTTATTAGGTACCGCGAAAGCCTCTGGCCAATCACGCTATAATTCAATGAAGCTAACTATATATTGAATACCCAATAATGTACAAGGATAAGGTTCTGAAACATCCACTGCAATATTAGCAAATATTTTAGGATTAACTTTTTTAAAGATTCCTCGTCTGACAAGAAACACATGTGTTATGATATGCTGCCACGAAAGGGTCATTTCCAGGTCAACACCTGTGCGGAAACGGAGGTAACCCGGTCACCTTAGGAAATAGGTATATGCGTGGGTGTCCAAACAACAGGATGTGGAAACCGGAAATGACACCTGCGTGGCGTTCGAGAAACCTATAAAGCAGACCCGAACAGAGAGCAGACGCGGACAGAAAACGCGAGACTCAAAAGCAGAGGACAGAGACCAAGCCAGGAGGCAGACCGCCTAGGGCAGGGAAGGCATAAGACCAAGTTCCCCTGTCTCTCGGCACCCATCATCTCTCTCCCACTCCGGCCTACGAAGTGTATGTTATTAAATAAAAATATGTCTCAAATTTTCTACTTTCCTTTCTCGCCAAGTCCAGGACATTCACCCACTATACAACACATGTACTGACATGATTTGTTATATCCTTAAACATTTTTGGCCAACACATTTTTGTCTGGTGGTTTTAAAACATTTATCGACTCCCATGTGGCCATTTCCTTCATGTTATCCTATTATAAGCTTCCCCGTAAATGATTTGGGATGTATAACCGAAGTATCGGCTCGTCCTCGGGCTGCGATAAATAGTAAATAACTTCGTCTAATAAAATATTTATTTTCCTCCCATGTAGTACACTTTCCTGACCTAAGTCGATGTTTAAGGTCCCTGATTACCTTGTTAGCGTCCTGTTCTATTTTCATGTCGACACCTGGCATTTAATGTGGGGTTTCTGTAAGGCGATACAATGCAAAGTTCTGGGGTTCGAATTCGTTCGAGTTAATTACTATAACCTCGTATGTACGGTCATCTATATCTAAGGGTTTAAAATAATTATCCGCGGGTGGATTTGGGGAGCGAGATAAGAGATCTGCACATACATTATTTTCCCTGATAAATATTCAACTTTTCAATCGTAAACTTCTAATACTAAGTGTCCATAGTTGAATTTTCTTGTTTTGGAAAGGCGATTTTAGGATATGTTCTAATGGCTTATGATCACTGGAATTGATAAATCTGGCATTATGCAGATAGTGATCTAATTTTTTTAAGCGAATTAAATATAGCAAAACGCTTCCTTTTCTATTGTTGACCAGCGAGATTGGGTGTCACTTAGCGTATGAGAAAGGAAATAAATTGTTTTTTCTATTTCTTTACCCTCGGCTTGGTCAAATTGAAGTTGTGTAAGACATGCACCAATTGCAAATTATGATGCGTCTGTATACAAGTTATAAGGTTTATTTAGGTCGGAGTAAGCTAGGATTGACACTTTAGTTAGGCTATTTTTTAGAAAATCAAAAGCACGTTCGCAGAAGTCCACTTAAACCTTGCGCGTTAGCCCTATTAGGGGCTCCGCGATTGTGGACAACATTGGGATAAATCGTCGGTAATACATGCACATTCAAATTAAACTACGTACGTGTCACTTCTGGGTGTGGCAAGAGAACGAATCGCTTTTAACTTTGATGCCTTCACTATTAATAGCGAATCCTAAGTACTGTATTTCTTCCTTAAAGAATTCACATTTAGACAATTTTAGTTTCAGGTTGTGCCTACGGAGCTGGTTAAACACTTTGAATATGGTTTAAATGCTTCTCTCTTGTCGAGGAGAAAATCAGGATATCATCTATATAAGCTAGTGCATATTTATCCATACCATCCAAAACCACCGACATTAATTCCTGGAAAATACTAGGTCTGTTCGTTTATCCAAAAGGCATCATATTGAAATGAAATAGCCCTCTATGACAGGTGAATGCCGTTTTCTCGTTATCCATTTCACCAAGTTCTACTTGCCAGTATCCGGATTTTAAATCAAGTATAAAAAAATATCTAGCTTTACCTAAGCTGGCCAGGATATCATCTATGACGGGTAGGGGTATGCCTTGTTTTTTTTGTAATGTTGTTAAGATCTCTATAATCGACGCAAAATCTTTTTGAATCGTCTTTCTTTTGGACTAACACAGTTTGAAACGACCAAGGACATACGGGGCCTCTCAATCACCTGGGCTTGTAACATTTCGTTAAATGCACTATCTACCTCATTTCGCTGTTTTAAAGGCGTCCGATGTGGATTCTTTTTTATGGGCCGGTGGCTGCCTGTATCTATCTTTATTTTCACCATCCCGGTCCTGCCGAGATCCTTATCCATGGCCGCAAATAAATCCATATTTTCATTTACTAGTCTTGTAATTGGAGCCCTAAACTCACTGGGTACTATTATGTTGTTAATATCCTCGTTTTCACTATTGCTCTCCGTTTTACCAATCTCGTTATGACTATTGATCGCCGTTACTAAGGTTATGTAGATTTTTCCTATGACACCCGCGATAAAGCTTAATGGTTTGATTTGTATTATTAATGATCACCACGGGTATTTTTCGATGGTCATCTGCCTTAACCACAGCGCTCGTAACTACAATACCTGGAAAGTTCTGTAAGTATCCACTATTTATCTGCTCGATACATTGCGGCTTTTCCTTATCATTTTTTAAAACTAATCCCGACTAAACATATCGTAGCAGTTTGAGGCTTTAAAATAGTATTGCAGGTCATCCGCGCAATATTCGCTACGAGAAAATCCTCCCCCAAAGACATTCATTTCCAACGCGCAATGCTCCGAGATCATAATAGATCCATTTTCCTGCAACCATTTGCGCCCTAATATGATATTTCTATTTAAATTATTTACCATGTAGAACCCGTGTCTCGTTGCTAATTGACCGACTTGAAAGTCAATCACAGCAAACCCGTCAACTGACAGAAATGTGTCATTTGCGGTCTGTAACTTAACTTTAGCGTCTGCGATAGTTGGTCTCGGTTTGATAGTGTTAAACACTCGTCTTGGATTATCGAGTTTTCTGCTCCACTATCGACCAGAGCCCTGAAGCGTGTGCTTTGAATAGTAATGGTAATTGTGCTAAGATTTCCTGTAGCGTTAATTTGTAGTGTTGGAACGTCAGTCTGCCAGCCGACTTCAACTTCATTTTTCCGGACAGACGATACTAGTTCCTCATCACAGTGATGTGACCTGTTCTCCCACATCTCCATCAATCGATTTGTGAAAGTTTCCTCGATCGAGTGGCTGGTTTTCTTCTTGTTCCCGCTACCCGATGCTCTGACTATTCTCTCTATTAACAGATTTCCTATTGTCCCTATTAACAGGTTCCCTATAGTTGTATCTATCTACTGCAGGTATCTCGAATCGTCGCCTGTGATGAACAACTTCCATGGGTTCATGAAAACTTCTACCTCTAGACTGGAATAGGATGAAAAACTTAGCCGTCTCTTCTAATATATTAGAATCATGCCTAATTACTAACGTTTGTATCTCTATATTTCTTAACCTCCGTCTAAATATATTAACCAATTGTTTCTCCATGTCGGGGCTTCTATTAATCTCCACCGGGAAAGCCTTACCATACAGAGAAATAACCCTGTATTTGAATTCTTCCACGCTTTCCTCTTCATGCTGTTCTCTGTGCGTAAGCCGACGCAGCGCTTCCGTGGGATCTGTGGCCACTGTGTCACAATTATCTAATACCGCCCTTAACTCGCCCCAAGTTGCACCTGGTGCCGATTCAAGATGTTTTTTTTATGACACCACCGGCCTTCCCAGACGAAAGCTGGTAAGCTACGTGTGCTTCTCCTATTTCTGCAGCGAGGAATTATTTTTCTATATCCCTCCTCCATGTTATATATGGATTTTTATCCCCTTCAAACCGCGTGATACTAGATAGAGAGATATTCGCCAAGGCGGCATTTCTATAACCATCACCGAACGATCTGATCTCATTCGTTAGGTGCGCTATGACATTACTGAAAGGCTGAGGGTCCATGATATCAGAGAAAGGAAAGAGAAATCAATGGAAAACAGAAAGGCACTTAATTGTATTGGGTGTTGCTGTTGTCGGTCTTTTTTGTTTGCTTTTGTGTCGTCCTTTGTTGCTGTTGTCCAAAGTTCTGATGACAAACCGTTGATTTGTAGCTGGTTCAGGACGCCAAAAAGAGTTCTGTAGTATTATACATAGTTCTTTGGTTTGGAGACATTTTGTGATGATCGAAAATACTGGACCCTCGTTGTGGAATTTCCGCGAAGTCGAATAGCAACACTAGATCAGAATCAAATCAAGAATATGAATTTAAAATTTAAAAAAACTGAACGAATAATTAAAAGCTGAAGAGAAAATATTTGAAGTAGATTTTCAACAATGCTGAGATCATTGTGTTCCCATCATGAACTAAAATGCACTATAATTGTGTTGAGGGCCAGAGAATAGAGGAGACTTGCCGCCATTTGATTCCACGCCTACTTCTATTCCGACTGAAGATGATTACAGAAACTTTTCTATTGTAAAGAATTATAAAAATATATATTTTTAGTATAAATGTATTT
>VCCN01006291.1:729775-750173 GCA_006491835.1 Architeuthis dux
TTTATTGCGTGTAGGTGATCTATTGTCGAGTAACCATTTCTGCAGCCTGCCTGCATGCTCGTGTGGTTGATTTTCGTCTAGAGTGCCTGTTAGTCTGTGAGTATTTTTGTGAATAGTTTATGTTAGGTAGTAATGTAATCGGGCGATAGTTGCTGAGGTCGTGCTTATCTCCTTTCTTGTGGAGTAGGATTACTATTCCTAGACAGAAGTTCTTAGGGACTTTTCTTCTCTTATACATTGCGTGAATAGCTGTGGTAGTCCTTTGTGCAAGATTTCTCCTGCATCTTCTAGAAGATCCATCGTTATGCCATCCTCACCTGGGGCTTTACCGAGTTTCATATTTCGTAGTGAAAAAATGCGATATGTCTGGTATCTATAGGTTTAGTAGTTTGTGGTATGTTTATTTTTTAAGCATATAAATTCTCATAGTATTCTTCAGTTACTTTAATCAATTTGACTCTGTTTTTGATAATGTTGCCATGTTTATCCTTTAGTGCAAGCATATGTTGCTTGCCGGTATGATCTGCGGATCGGGCGTGCTTTAAACTCTTCCCATTTCTGATAGCCTCTACAATTCTCTTAATGTTTTCCTTTCTTTTTTTCTCTTCTCGTTCGTTTATTTATTAGTTTGTTAAGTTCTGCTTTTTTGTTTTCGTCTTCTTTAGTTTTTATCTTCATATTTCTCCTGTTTGATTAGTTTTAATGTTCGATTAGAGTATTTACCTGTTCTCTATCTCTTGTTGGGGCATCCCTTCTTCTTAAGGATCATTTTATTCCTTTCAGTTTTAAAGTTAAATTTAGTTCTGCACGCTACAATTCTATGGTCGCTGCCTATGTCTACTTTGTTTATAATGGTAACGGCTTTAATGTTCTCGATCTTGTATGCTATTATGAAATCGATTTCGTTTTTAGTTGTGCCACTTAGGCTTTTCCTGACCTTCCTGTTTTTAAAAGAATGTATTAGTTATCTTTAAACCGTATCTCTCTGCGAAATTTACTAGCATGTCACCTCTATCATTCCTCTGTCTTATTCCATATTTTCCTACACTGGATTCCCCAATCTTTCCTTTACTTACCTTAGCATTAGAGTCTCCCATGAGTAGAGTGTATTTAGTTTTCTGCTGATCTATTATCTTACTGATGTCTTCATAAAACTCTTCAATTTTTTGTTCAGAGCTTGTCGAAGTTGGCGCATAGACCTGGATTACCTGTAGTAGTACTTTTGCTGAGTCTGACTACTATCCATGCTATTCTGTCTGATATACTGTCAAAGCTTATGACGTTGCCTGCGATGTTATTGTTAACTAGGAATCCTACGCCGCTGAATTTTTTATCGTCTCTCCCTGTATAATAGAATAGGTGGTTTTCTCCTTTTCTGTGGGTTTTTACCAATGAATATTCTACCAGATTATTTTATTCAAAAGAACGACCGGCTTAAAGGGAGATTTTAGTGGGCCAGTCCATCACTGCTCAAACCCTACACAATCCACAATATTAATGTCAACTTCTTTTCTCTTTCTTTTTCGAATCGTCTATATACGTCATCCCTAAGGTGCAAGCTCATCGATTTCTATATTCTTTGATCCAAATATTTTCCCAGGGAGTTACCCTTTGTCAGCCATCTTGTATCAGTGTGAAGCAATAATCTTACATCGTCTGCATTTTTATCCTCACAAACAGTGTTGCCAATTTAGCGCGTTTCTTATTTTGGCAGTGCAAAAAGCGCTAAATTAGCACGTTTCCGCCGAAAACATTTTGGCCGTTTTCTGGCTATTTTTGACCAATTTTAGCGTCTTGTTCGTTGTTTTTGGCCATTTTGGGCAATTAAAAAAAATTTAGCGCTTTTTGGCAGTCAAACTAGTGCGAAAATATTTTTTTAGTTGGCAACACTGCTCACAAATCTGTTTAAAAAGACACTCATATTTAGCTTTAGCTTTGATAGTGTTGATACATTTCATTACTGATTTCAATATCTCATTTAAAGCAGGTGAAATATTTTTGGCAACCAAATTTTCTCTGTGAGTAACACAAGCAGCATTTCAGGATTCTCATCCTTCATTAATTTTAAACAGCCAGTTTTTGAACATCATTGCTGGAGCACCATTTGCAGCACATGATACAATTTTTTCCATCTCCCTCAGAAAAATCTTCATGGTCAACATATCTCACGAATACCAACAAAAGGGTCTCATTGTCTCTTACAGTAGATTTGTCTATCTGCATCGTGAATTTCATTGAGGTTAACTTGACTTTACAATAAGCAGTTCTTCAACATTTGTGCACATCTCATCTATTCGGTCAACAATTGACCGACATTTCACAGATCCACAATTTACCAGCCGATGACATATGTACATGCATATATGTGTGCATGTATATGTGTGCATATGTTAGTGTGCATGTATGTGTGTACAATGTGTTAGTATGCATGCGTTAGTGTACATGTGTGTACAATGTGTTAGTATGCATGTATGTGTGTGTGCATGTATGTGTGTACAATGTGTTAGTGTGCGTGTATCCCTGTTTTTTAGTATGCACATGCATGTGTACGTGTAGGCATGTGCATGTGTGTATGTGTATACATGTGTTATTGTGCACGTATGTCCATGTGTGTATGTGCTTTTGTGTGCATGTATGTGTATGTGGTTTTGTGTATAATGCAACCGGTTATGTCTTTGGTGGGTAAATTGTTTGACTGGAAAAATGTTGTTGGCGGGTAACTGGGAAAGTGCGACTGAGAAATGTCATTGTCAGGTAAATTGTTTGACCGGGTTACAGTAACATACATAGACACATAGAGAAAAACTATCATTATAAAGATTGTATAATTAGGAATTAATCAGTCAAGCTTTAACACAGCTCAGTTTTTAGCTACAGAATGCTTTTCCTTGTGTCACCTCTTTGTAGGGACATGAGTCCATAGAGGAATATGACAGAACATATCTCTCTGTCTACAATTATGAATTCGGCCTTCTTTCAAAGTTCAATGAAATAAATGAATAGACAAATGTATATAACATATATAATTTAATCAGGAACAATAACAATGAAAGATTGAATGAAAGTGTGATGCTTCTTGCATTAAGAAATGTTCAGAAGTTGTTGCAAATGTGTGTATATGTAAACATATGCATAGGTGAGCGAGTGTATGCAAATATATACAATAACTTACTTGCTTTGCCGTTGAAATGTTAGATTGCCTTGCGCACATGTGAAAGTGAATCCATTGTGTGCGTGTGTGAGTCAGACAGCCGTGCCTTCTCGGCAGCTAAGCAGTAACTGACGAAATGTGTTTGCTGTCTGATATATAAACAAAATAGGGTAGGCTTGCATGGAGATGAAATTTTAGGTGTGTTTTCATTGGTCAACAAATAGCTGGTGCTATTGAATAATTGTTGAGCAATCATTTGGCTGTTGAAGTTTGCACCTTTTTCCACTCGATGCCATGAATTTGTGGGAGCCGATTTTGGTGACATTTTAGAAAATAAATATTTAGAGGTGAAGGAAAAGTGGAGGGACAACACATTCTTCACATCCAAATTCCAAATTGCCCTTTGTGGGCCTTGTGTCCCACTTTCAGAATCACTACATTAAGCGATTATTCCACTATACAACTAAAAAGAGCACAATGTTATATTCAAGGAATTATATAAAAAACATTTACAACAATCAAACATTACAGTACACTATTAATACACTGGTTTAAATACTGTTGCTGGGTTTAGGTTATTCATGTGTTCTGACATTTATATGTATCTATGTATCTGGATTTTGCCCAGCCCGAACCATTCATAGAAGAAACTTGAAATTTTGAACACCCATTCTCCTCAATGTTTTTTTTTGTTTTTTGAAAATTCCCACCAAAATAGGTTTTTAGTGGGGGGTTCAATTTACAATATAAGTTTATTCCAAATTGATCCCTTAATTTGTGTCCAGCAGCATTCTCACTTGTTTTTTGAAACTTTGGACTTTTTAGTGATCACTGCCCACCACCACTGTTTAATTCACAAGGTAAAAAGAAGCATAGGTGGTGGTGATTCATAATTTTCCTTGGAATGCTAGTTATTCTCTGATACATGATAATAGAAAACAATGTGTATACTTTATTGGAGTGTGCAGAATAAATGTTACAGTTATTGTACTGAAGCCTTGGTTAGTGGAGAGCTGCCTCGATAAGATGCAATTTTGTGTCTTGTTGGAAAGTATATCTCAAAATGTTTCCATAATGTGGCCCCAATGAGACATATATTGTGCATAACACAAAAGCAAAAAGATTCAAAAACAAAAACAATTTTACTTTTGTATTTTTTATTTTTTTTTGATTTTAATAAAAAAAAAAAAAAAATCTTTTTCAATCAAGATTCAAAATTGCATTGTTTTTTGATGGTTTTTTTAAATTTTGTTTAAATTTTAACAAAAACAAATCATTCACTTTTCTCGCCTACATTCATTTTTTTTTCTTTTTCTTTCACACATTTCCATGTCACACCTTATCCATGTCATTATCTTCTTGGTTTTACATAAGTTGTTTAATTATTATTGTATCTATTATTACTTGTAAAAATATTAGTAAACATTAGTATTACTAGCAATATTCATAGAACTTGTTGCCATTCGGTTGTTTCTTCTTCTCATCACTACTTTTGTTATACGTGTATTTTCTTCTAATAGTTCTCTCCACCTTCAGGAAGGTACATACTTTAGGAAGAGATACATTATCAAGGCACTGAGCAGTCCTGAAGCAGGTAAAGTCCCTAGCCATGCCAACACAATATTTCGGAAAAGTGACCAGTCCACATTCGCCTTTGAGCGTACTCGACCAACAAACACTACAGAACCAACCTTACAGTGTGTTGTGCTGATGGGGATCCCAATGTTGGAAGCAATGAGAACAGTCAGGGCAGAACCAATTTCAATGCAGAAACCACTACGACAAAAACAAAAACAGTGAATACACAACATAAATGGCAACAGGAATGCAGAGCAATGAAAACAGTTTTCTTCTGATACCAATTCAAATTTTAAGTTAATCTTTTCATAAAAACGAATGAGGTGAAAGGTATTCAGTCCATTGAAATCTGAAGTTTATTTATAAATTGGGGAAATTCAACACATTCTAGTGAAAGAAATTTCATTTTGTCTACCTAATTAGATGTTTCTTTCTTTTTCTTTTTTATTTGTTTTCATAAATTTACTATTTAAATTTGTCATGATTTTAAAAGTTCATCCAATTTATATGAGAACAAAGTCTGAATGAATTAACAAATTACAATTTTAAAAAGGTTATTTAAATGACATCCAATTTATATGAGAATAAAGTCTGAATGAATTAACAAATTACATTTTTAAAAAGGTTATTTAAATGACATTCCCAATTTTTTTGTCTCAATATTTTTGTCAAATCATTAAAATGGGCCGTGCTGCTGCTGAGATTTTCAAATGCATTGTCTATTCAAATATTCAATAAGATTTAGGATGAGAATTTTCTCATCCTAAATCTTATTGAATAATTTTTCAATTTGAAAAATTATTTTTTTGGTTCAATTAAAAACATTTAAATGGACAATGCATTTGAGAATTCCAGCAGCAGCAGCAGTTTCACAGCCCATTTTAATGATCTGACAAAAATATTGAGACAAAAAAATTGAGAATGTCATTTAAATAACCTTAATAATGTATGTGTGTATACAAATGGGTATATGTTTATTTATATAAACACACTCATATATAAATCATTCTATAATACAGAGACATGTAAGACAATCAGATTTGACATTTAATAAAGATATACTTATTGATAATTACTTCATTTACTATAAAAATACAAAAGAAATAACAATCACTTCACAATGCCTCAAAAGCCATTTTTAGAAAAAGCCATAATAAAAAATGGATTCTAGAAAACTATGAATGAAGATTTGAACCTCTCTCTCACTCTGTTTTCCATTCTGTACTGCTATTTCTAAAAACTTTGAAACTCCTAATGCCATGGTAAAATCACTGTGTCAATCCATATCCCCCCTCCCTTCTTCCACTTAATTTCCTCTACCCTTTCTCCCTTTTCTTTTTTTAATATCAATATTGTATTTTATTACTCCCTCTGTTATTGTTATTTCGAATTCAGATTGTATGACTTTGTAAAATTACCTCAAACTTATCGCCTTAATTATTTAAAAACAATTATTGTAATTAATCTATTTTCAAGCTTATCAACTTTTTCATTGTTATCAATAAACTAAAAGGACGCTTTGCTCAAAAACTGTTTCAGTTCCTCCAAGTGTCCTAAGCAACTCTCTTATAAAAACATTTTTTATTTAGATTTTACTAATTATTTTTCTTAATTGTATTTTTGTCATTACTATGTAAATTGTCGCTGAAATAAAATTTGAATTTGAGGTAAAAAGTATGGAAAGTATTGTATTTTGAAAGTTGGCGTATTGTTGATCAATCTGAAGGTGGAATCGCACTGACATTGGGAATTTCATTTTCAGCTGTGATTGTACAATTCACTAAATAAAACCACCACCACATCTCGTTCAGGTCAATCGGAACAGTGTCTTTGTGCAATGAAACAGAAAATAGAAAAGTCTCTAATCAAGAATATTTTTTGAACTGCCTGTAGCCTACTATCAAACAGAGCAAATTTTTGGTGATGGTGTTGGGAACGAATGACTGGTTGTTCAAAGCTTCTATACTTTACTTCAAAGAGCAATTCACCAAACAAGAGAAATAATTAGAATTAGTAGCACCGGCCATCAGCGTCTTTGGTTAGGAAGGTTATCAATCAGGGAGTTCACTCCCCTGCTCAACTAATTAAGAAATGAAAATGAATTATTGTGTGGAAACTTCTCAAACAAAGTCAAAACCACAAAGAGCACCAAGCAAGAGAAGTTTGTTGTAAGATGTATTTAAGATGTTAATTAGTGAAAAATTATATTAAAATATTGAAGAGGGGATGATTTCAATAAATTCAAATGCTACATCTCATCACACAAGCAGTGAATCTTATAGAAGTTATCCACATTCCATTGTTATACAGGAGCAGCAATAAACCTACTTACACCTGAATGAAAAGTGTAGGCAATTCTTTAAAGCTTGTTAGCAGATGATCAATTTAACACAAACTAAAAACCACAGAACAATGATAGAGGAAAGAAAGCAGCACGCAACACCTTCCAAGGGGTTAGAATGACGCGTAATCTGCAGATTTTGTCTCCAATGTTGGAGTCCAGGCACTGGCCAGTTTATACTGGTCACCTTCAACCAATGAAAGGAAAAGGCCAAAGAGAAGAAAAAGATCTGGCTGGAGTGAAGTAAAAAAGAGTTGACCAGTTGAAAGTCCACTAGCAGTAGGTGAGGACAGAGGAAGAGAAAGGAAGAAAGAGAGGATAAGAGTAAGAATTAAGATGGTGGCATAGTGGATATGTTAACTGTTAGTCTAAAATGACTCTCCTCAGAAAGGAAACATACTAGTCTCTAATTCTAGAGACTATCTCATTGATATAATCTGTAGATCTCAGAAATGTATTTTTATTACAAAACTAAAGAAGCTTCTGGGATTTCTATTTGGACTTAATTTTCAGTTCAAATAGAAATCCAAGAAGGTTTTCTGGTTTGGAAAAAAAGAAGAAAAAAGTGTTTCTTTGCAAGTTACATACCTAGATGGAGTAATTTTAGTCAAGTCTTCACCCATAGTTTTAATGACACGTCGTCCCCAGATCCATAACCCCAGGGAGATACCACATCCACCATAGAAGAGGATCCAAATAGGTGTTGGTGCTGTCTGCATCACACTCTTATCACGGGCAATTACCCACAAGGCAACAATTGGACCAATGGCATTACTGAAATATTCAAAACAGCAAAACATTGAACAACTTTGAACTTAAAAATCTCTATTACAATGTATAACAATAAACTATGAAAATGAAAAATAATTTCAATTTCAGTGTTCTGGACGTTATAAAATATTAAAATTCAAAAACTTCAAAATTAAAAAAAAAATCCTTAAAATTTTCAAATTAACATTTTTATGAACATAGTTCCGCATTGTGGCCATTTTCAACATCCCGACCCTTGTGTAATGGTGTATGTCTTCTGATGTACATGTTACAGCTGTTTAGGCCATTTTTAACATCCAATCCTATCTATTACAATGTTTGAATAAGACAGCTGAAATTTTAGTGCTTTGCATATTTAATTGCTTTTTATGTTTTTCCCTTTTAGCACAACTATTTTGTCTATTTTTTTCTAGAAGGACTAACTCTATGTGTTTATCAGAGCTTCTCTGTACCTCTCTTTCTAAATGTAATCTAATGTGACCACAATGTCTTCACGTTGCATTCTTCTGATTTGTCAGTCTCCAAACATTCACATCATATTATGACCTTCCATAGATCTCTCAATTGAGAGCCTTTTTCGGATACTTCAGGAAAAATATCCCAAAAATAGGCTCCACAGGATTACCACCTAAAACTACCAAGATAAGATCAGTCATCAATCATCGAGCTGTCAACACTAGGCTCCAGGATTTTCTAACAGCATTTTCTCATATAAGCAACGCTTTTACAACACACATCAGAACAGCATGGACATTTTATCTCCACGATGCTGTGTCAGTGATATTGCTGATTCTCACACACACACATACACTCTAACTCAGCCGTGCAAACCATGGTAAGTACCCCAAACATACACACACATACACAAGTACCAAGTTTTCAAGTACACATGCACAAATCACACAGAAACTTTCACATACCTTTTCTCACATACAAACATTCAGTTCTACTCCTTAGAACAATATCTAAATTTTAAGTAGAACCTTCACAAACCTTAACTCTCTTCCTTTGTATATTTCATGTATAATAAATATCCATTATTATATATTTTAACATTTTGCGTTCCGTATTTTCATTCATGCTTGTTGTATTTTTATCTATTCGTCCGTGTGTCAATTTCAGCATTTCCTTCTTTCCCCATATCACCACTCCTTATTGTCAGGCCAACATTGTATACGTTCCTTTCTTTTCCTTACCATGTGTCCAGCCATTTCATCTCACTGACTACTGTTCCCACTTCTAGCGACACGCTAAGAGTTAACTTACATACACACTAGCACAAGTGAGCGACACACATAGGGACATAGGCACATTGACTTACCAATGAATATGCATATTGCTCATCCCAACCTAACATCAGGCCATAAATTTAATTGTAAATAGGAAACATTAAACACCATCATGTATCTTTTGGAGTCAGATATTAATAATCATATACATATATATTTTTCCTTCAACAACACATACTGCTACAGATTCAAATTGTGAATATGAGTATGTAAATATACATGTACAAGTACTTCTGAATATAGATATATATTAAATAATATATAAATAGATATGCCTAATTTGCTCTCAAGCAAATTTTCTGTATTATTTAAATGTTTCCCAACTTTCTTAAATAAAATGTTTAGAGTGGATTGTTTGGATCAAATTTACATCAGGCACCCTAAAAATTGTCGAATCAAAAAGGGACACATTTTGCCTCGACACCGGATTTGTTTGAAGTTACTTACATTTGATAAAAAATAGTTTTTTTTTAAAAAAACTAACAAATTTTCGAAGTTACTAAGATACTTTCTCCCGGAAAAATAAAAGGTATTTTTTGTGCTTTCAATACAATCTTCTTTTTCTATTTTTTATTACGCTAAGATGACAGTTACTGAATGACTAAAATTTAAACTCTAATAATCACTATAAAAGCCAAAACCTAGTTTTACAAAGAATAGTTGGATTGAAAGCACAAAAAATACTTTTTATTTTTCTGGCAGAAAGTACCTTAGTAACTTCTAAAATTTGTTAGTTAAAAAAAACAAAAAAAACAACCTATTTTTTATCGAATGTAAATAACTTCGAACAAATCCGGTGTTAAGGCAAAATGAGTCCCTTTTCGATTCAACAATCTTTGGGGTGCATGATATAAACTTGATCCGATTGTTTTACTGCTAGATTTTAGTATAATATATTTTGATTTTTTAATATTATGATATAATCATTATATATAATTATAATTATGATCTTACCTGATGGTCATTTCCACCATGAAAAAAAGATCTTAGCTAACACCATTTCCACCATGAAAAAAACATCTTAGCTAACACCATTTCCACCATGAAAAAAACATCTTAGCTTACACTAATTTCTACCATGAAAAAAACATCTTAGTTAACACTAATTTCTACCATGAAAAAAACATCTTAGCTAACACCATTTCCAGCAAGAGAAAAAGATCTTACCTGACATCATTTCCACCATGAGCAAATGAACCAAAAACAGCAGTGAGTATTTGCAGGAATGAAAATAACTCAAAAGTCTCGGGGGAATCTTGGACACTTTCACGAGCTTTTATTTTCTGGAAAAAAAAATTGAAAAAAATGTCCAAAATTTTAAGAGGGCTGATATGTGTCACAATCAGATGCTGCTTGCTATTAATATACAGCAAATAATAATATTAATTATTCCATACCTCAGCTTCAGATAATGATTTGCGTTTCGCACCTGAAAATTAAAAAAAAATATTTCATCAGTAACAAAACGATGATCAAAAATAAAATTAGAAATGTTAATGTGAAAGTTGATGAGCAGTGGATATATTTTACTCACTATAAGTTCAAGTGGGTGTGTTAATGTATAAACTTATAGTTGCTCGTATGTAAATTTGTAGTGATGGGTTACTTCTTGTGTGTCAATTCTGGTAAGTCAAGTGATTGTGTATAATAGTAAAAAAATGGCCGGCTGCAGACGCAAAGAAATCATGTGAAATGTTTGAAGGAGGTCCGACTTCAACATTATAGTCTGACTCCCTGTCCAGCCCAGTCACGTCATCCATCAACAAGTTATGGGCCCAGTTAACGGGTGCCATATTCCTGACACAGGACACACTGAACAATATTTCTGCTTTTAGTTGTATAGATGTTTTCAAGGAACATTATTTAAAAATCAAAATTACTATCTTATGGATGTAGTAGGGCGTTTTTGTCTCAGCTAAAATTGGTGAAAAGTCAAAACTAAATTAAGAATCATAAAGAGAAGTACTAGTTAAACTACCTGGTCCCATTTCCACCTGTGTGCAGCTCTCAGCACTGCCTCCTAGTTTCAGCAGGGGAGAGGCAGAGTTACTCAAACTGAGGACCTGTGAGTTGATGGCATCATTTGCTCCTGTAGTCTGGAAAAGAAGATCAAACCAATAGAAGATAAATCAACATCATTTCATCAATGTCAACAGAAATCAATGTTAATAAAGCGTGGCCAATGTACATATTCAAATACACTGGATTCTTCTTAATAGGACCGACAGTTATTAGGACCAGCCGCACAATAAGACCAATCTTGTAAGAACCGATTCAAACGTATGTAATCATCACTAATTTGTTTTTTTTTATTATGAACAATGCACTGTTTATTTGGACCAAGCAGAAGTGTTACAGAATAAATATTTAAAAAAATAAAATCATATTTTTTAATTCTCAAAACAAGACCGCGCGAGACCAGCTAGCTCTTCCAGCATGTGTCAGTGGCAACACATTCTCCATAATTACAGCAGAAATAGACAGAGTTGTCCGTTAAATAAAAAGTTGTGCACCGTTTTTTAACATCGAGTGAGTGAGTGAGTGTGTGGAATTTTACAATTAATAATAAAAGGTAATAAAAAAAATAGATTGTGAATTAAAGCTTTCAGAAGTTAGTAGTTAACATTTGAAAGTGTTCGGTTTTACAACTTAGCTGTGAAAAAAAAAGAAGAAATCGCAATTCAAAATATTTGCACTTACCTAAATTAATATTAATATCATATTCTGAACTAAGACACCTTAGTGAATTATGGCTTTTAGCAAGTTAAATATTAAATTTTGAAAAAAAAAGAAAAAGTAGAAAAGAAAAGGGACTTAGGTTGTTGTGGGTTTTTATGCAAGTTGTTCCCCTTGAATTAAAAACTTTGATGTTTTGTGTATATAATATTTTCGGTTAATCAGACCAGCCAGTTATTGTGTCCAAAATTGTTGGTCTCGGTGCAGTCCTATTAATTGAAATCCACTATATTAGCATTTGGCAAGAATGGAAATTTATTTCAAGAAAATTGTCACAAACTACCCAAATCAAGTGGTTTATATTACCAATTTTATGTTTGATCTTGTTTTAATGAATGTAATGATTAATGTGCAATAACCACTGACATTGGTAATCTTTGTTACATTTTCAGTTTTCTAAAATGCAATGAATTTATGATTTGTATATTGTGTAGTACAAACTTAGCCAATAGTAACTCTACTTTATAGCAAACAAAACAAATATTTGAAAAATAGTGAATTTTCAATGTAAAAGCAGAAAATAATAAAGGTTTGATCAACAAAATTCTTACTCAAAATGATGTCTATAATAATTTAAAGTAAGATCCTTATGGAGAAAGTCCTTTCGCTGGTTTGCCTGTGATCATTCCTATGTAGATATATGCAAATGTTCCTTCCAAATTTTCAATAAATGAAGGAAAATCACATTGTATAAAACAAATTCTATTTTAGATGTTTTTTCTCATTTCATTAAAAATTTGCATTTAAGATAATAATGATTTTAAAGCTAGAAATGCTGTCTTTTCCTTCCTACTTATAAACATATGGAAAGAAGTGAATTTCTTTTGCAATCACCATAGCATTTTTCTTACAAAATTCAACGCCAACAACGCAGCACAATATCTAAGGGAGGTAACTAAGTTCAAAAGCAACAGAGGTTACAGAGTTTTCCCCCTTGCATGAATTAGCTACCGGTGAGATTTACGGACTACAAATGTGTTCAAGTTTTACATTTTTTCCATACAAATTGCAACATTTTTCCAAATTACATAGTAATTATCTGTATTCATGATCAAGCCATGAACAACCATTTAAAAGGTAACATTTACCCACAACTCAAAAGAAGGAATGTAAGTTTACACCTCAGTTTGGAAACAAAAAGAACATGACACTAAAAAAAAAATCTCATAGCATTTAATAGCTTAATTTGAAGATATATGTATACATTCTCTAATCCCAAATCCTTAGGTCCAGTTTCGGAATTTGGAATTTTTCAGATTTGGAAATTGTAGTATACACATACCCAGAACCTTTATTATAAAGTTTTCTCTTTTAAATTGATCAAAAGTGTTGAACCAATAGGGATCTGAGTAGAGTGTACTGATTAGCCTTGTATAGCAGAGGTCAAAGATGAGTGAAGCCATTGAGTTATCACCATGTCATCTTCAGCATGAGCTTCAGCATTCAGTAAAAATGAACAGTTTGAGAAGTTATTCTGTATTAAAGTTTTTAGATAAAAGCTTGTGTACCTCAATAAATAGAAACAAATAACAATATTAAATAAAGAAGTTTTCCTCAATTTCAAAGTTACATAATTTCCTATAAAGGTTTCTTGCATTCTCTATTGCCATATTGCATCATAGTGTTCCAGGAGTAGAGATACAGACAAGATTACACAGCACATATACAAACATATATCATTCCTTTCAAAAAGATGTTAGGATGAAATGATGCAATGAAAACTGAAGCCATTTCAAGAGCTGTTCAGACCACAGAACTCACATTCTTTTTGTTACTTTTGCCAATACGGCTGAGCCATTTGACAGCCTTCTTCAATAGTTCATCTCTTGGAATAAAAATAACTCATATCAAAATTACAGAAGGCATTGAAGCCATTTATCAGTTTTACTTTGTGCCATCTTGTACATTAGTTTACTTCACATTCCTTTCACTCATGAGTAATTAAGTCATCATCATTTGTTGGAATGAAGGTTAAGCATTTCTAAAGAAATACAATGCATAAAAGTGGAAAACCAATAATTAAAAGGCCTTACCAAAAAATCATTTAAATTTCCATTCGGGTTTCCATTTCCTAAATGAAAAAGAAATCATGAAAAAATGAAAATGTAAAAAAGCAAAACCAAAAATTAATGAAATTTAAAGAACAGCTTTGATGAATAAGTGGGTCCCTTGATCATAGTTTAACTCTCACCATTAGTCAATTTATTGCAGTGTCTCTCTTTATGTAGTATATATAGATATACATAGAAATAATCAATTCTAAGTAAAGTAATTTGCTTGAATACATTTTCCTAAATGAAAGAATAATAGACAATAATCTTTGTTTTATGTCATCTCAAAGACTACTAAGAACAGGCCTGCTTAGGCACTCAATAGAAACTGTCACGTTACCAACATCTTTTGGCAGCATGGGTGATCAATGAATGAGTTACTTTTCTCACCTTTTGTTGGATCACTAAAAAGTCCAAATTTTAAAAAACAAGGTGGCACAAACTAGGGATCAATTTAGCATAAACTTATGTTGTAAATTGACCCCCCCCCCCACACACACACGCACACTAAAAACCCATTTTGGGGGAATTTTTAAAAAAAGAACAAAGATTTTTTTTTTTCCAGACATAATGAGGAGTAAATATTGAAATTTTCAGCCCTATAGCTCCATTGGTGTGGCTTGTACATGTGATACATACATAGCCAGCCAAACTGAAGAAACCTATTTTGACAGTTTTGGTTGATGGTTTCTAAAAGAGAGTTTAAGGAGAGGGGAAGAAATCTGTGACAAATTATAAAAAGATCATAAAAAGTGACATGTACACATTACCATAACCATGGAACCTAAATATTCAAATGGATTTTGAGTGACTAAATCTCAACCCAGTAATTTAAATGATATCCTTCTGATTATCAGATCACGATATGCTGTCATGAGTTTGTCATTATGAACAGCAACAGTAACAATGACAGTCATAAAAATATGTACATATTCGACCATCACTAATTTAGTGAATTGTAATCCATTTGTATTGTTAGACCATTTACTGCGACAGGTGGTGAAGAGTAAATTAAAAGCCCTGACTCACAGATAGAACTGAGTTGCCATCAATCATAATAAAAGGGAAATTTCATTGTTTTAGCCATAGAACTGCAATGACTGAAATTTCTGCCATTTAATCTATTTAATCTGGACATAATTACACTTAATATGACTGAAATTTTTCAGATCATTTCAAAGATTTGTCATTGTTGTTTTGGTGACACTAGTAGCAACATCCATCAGAAGGCATGAATGCAGAAACACAGGCAACATATTGTCAAGATCCTATTCTGGAGTTGACTTTATTTTCCTTTGGTAACAATAACAAAACATAGGTCCAGACCAAAAACTGAAAAGAGTCTTCCAAACTTTATGAGTCGCAACCCCCTTTTGAAAAAGAAATTTGTTGCAGCCTTCATCAATTTTTCACAAGGGATTTTTTTCGATTTTGTCTTAACCCACTAAATGGGATGGTACCCAGAAGTTTATTTCATCTGGGCATGATTAATGTTGCCAAATGTACGATTGCAAGATTTTATTTGTTTGCTGGAAAAATCGCAATAACCAGCAAATAATGATCGTAAAGCTAAAATATAAAGACATTTTTAAAAAAATATATTTTCTCAATTGCAGCCGTGACTTGTACCAGAAATGGTTCCATTTCTTTATTGATAGTGAATCAAGGAAACTGATGCACATAATAAACATCAGTGATCTGGCAAAATCATTAATTCAACATCCCAACAATGCCAGATTAGTGGTCAACACACATAATGTCTTAAATTTCCATTTTAAAACTCCAAACCAGCAAACTTACCTGTAACAATGGCAACCCTAGTGTCATCCATATTTGATCCATTAGGATTATATGAGACATTGCTGTTGAGCTCATCAGCTGGCTGGACTGAAAAGCGACAAAACTGAGGATCAGTATGAGGATCAACTTGAAATGAAGATGAAAATTGAAATGAGGCTGAAGAAAAGAAGAAAAAATGGAAATATTTGATAATTTCCCCCACAGTATTTGAACAAAAGGTTTTAACACACCTGATTGGATGATTGTTTGAATGCCACACATGTCTCAAAATAAAGCACATTGTGTTTAGTAAAATGATTATTTTGAATGGAACAACCATCTTAGAATGTAACTGAAGTTCACAGTATGTCTGTAATCTTCAAATGGAATTTTTATAAATCTGAGCTTATACACCATCAATCTTAACCATCACCAAATATCAAAATGTTAAGATCACCAAACTTTTATGAACTTCATTTTTACTCTAGGGTGAATGTGGTTGAAATGCCTGTTTTTTTTTAAACTAAGAAAACATTTAGTACAACATTGCAACACAAGTAAAAGAAACACAAGTAAAAGAATGTCCATGCAGATAGACATGCAGAGATGGTAGAAGACAATGGCTTTACTGCATTATAATGCTGGATTATGAACAGATGGAAAACTCAGGCAGGTCATGCAGTTGGTCAGGATGTCAAGAATCTTCGAATGTGTAACATATAAAGTGGTAAATAAATCTGAAACAGATGATTAGCTTGAGTTATTGACAACAATTGTACCTAAAAAGTAAGTTTAATTTGCATCATTACATAACCAGGAATATTTACTGGCATTATGATAGAGTAAAGCATCAGAAATATACAAATACAAATTTGACAGGTTATGATTAGACATTCAAAAATTGTTTATGAGCACATTTATGTTTAATACACATCTACCATGTTTGTATATGATTTTGTTAAGATGAAAGCTGAGCCAAAATATGATATATCATTCAGTTTTTGTCTGTTTGGTTTTAAATTTCAGTCTATTTCTATAGAAGACACTCTTAGGATTCATTTCTTTTTACAAATATGACTTAATTTAAACCAAATATACTACAAAGTCAATTAAAATGTGCCCCATCAAAATGCCTAGTCCTACAAAAGGAACCAGAGGCTAAGATTTTCACCAACTCACTCCATTTATTGTACAGGAGGAGGAGGGATGCTTTCTGGATCAGTGAATTCTTTTGAATCAAACTTGTACTTTATATTAAAAAAAAGGTACCTTTTTTGAAAATTCCTGGTACAAAAATAGTAGACACTATAAACAAATACAGGTTTGGAATGGAAATGAATTTCATAAGCAGTAGAAGTAAGCAAAAAAACATTTCTATTTTGTTTGGGATGAAGTAACCCAACAAATGGGAAACAAACTTCCAGGTCTCACATCAACATCATAAACATTTTAATGGATTCCCAGCAACTTCTTGTTGCTCAGCCAAGAATAAAGAAACTAGAGTCTTTTATGATGACTAGCATTTTTCTGACATTACAAAAATCTTAAGCTTCCCTAAAGATGTAATCTGCCGTCTGTAGGTAAATTGTCTGAAAATTGTGTTTGTGTTACAATCTAAAAAATTAATGAATAGTAGACTTTATAAGCATTGGTATAAGTGGATTATGAAAAATGCCAGTAAATGATGAAAGATTTAATCTGCCTTAAAACAAATAGAGAAACAATTTTATTTCATACTATATATGATAGATTTTGTATTAATTTTGTTTGACTTCAATCATGACTTTCGAATATGAACTTTATACTTGATTCAAAGCCTGCTGCAATTTTAAGAGGCCATTGCTATGAGAAAGCCTCATCTGTTTCTCCAATTCTATAAAAGAAATGGCACAGAGGGAAACAAAATATTACTTAAAGATGGCTGAAGCAACAATATTCCATAGTTTCGGAAATTCTTTACTTCCCATTCTTTCATGCTCATAATGTTCAAACTATTGGTAATAAGAATGCTTTCTCTGTAAGAGTTTATACAGGAGAGTAGACCATTATTTGTATACGAGGGTGGATCAATAAGTCTATAGCCTGACAAAGTTATTATGTGAAATTTTCACTGTTTAATGTTTGATCTATCTAATTAATGGAGAAGCATTGAGTTAAGAGCATTGACAAGGAAGGAGATTATGTTAAAAAATAAATATTTTTGTGTAAAATAAATGCTTTTTTCATCATTAGGCTATGGACTTACTGACTTACGTACGATAATTATAAAGACATTTATTAGTTGAATACATATGATCGAAACTGCATCCACTTTGGAAGCAACCGTATACATAGGTTCTGCTCTACCGATTGAGCTAACAAAACTCTCAATCGGTAGAGCAGAACCTGCACAGAGCTCGATTCTTTATTCACATTTACGATTAAGGCTGCTCATTTAGCAGTCTCTCACACCGGTGTCAGGCAAATATAGGCTCTCAACTAATAAACGTCTTTATAATTATCATATTCTGTCAGATATAAAATTATCCATCATTTGATTTCATATATAATATATATAAATTCTGGAATAATGTGTGTATGTTTCTTTGTATGTATGAATGTATTCATACATGAAATATCAAAACAATATATTTTTTACTTCTATTGAGAACATACTCAGATATTTCATAGCCATCCTAAAACAATTGATATTAAATGTTAGATATTTTTGTAAATGGCAAATTCAGCAGTCACTTATTGGATAAACAATGGAGACACAACAAAATTATGTTTAGCAGAAGATTATGGAAAAGAAATGAATTAATTCAGTGTTAAAAAGGGAAGTATTCTAAGACATTCCTAGCATAAGAAAAGAAATAAAAAGTGGATGTTAACATTTAACCAGGCAAACATTGAAGACACATTGAAAAAAAGAAAGGTAAAACATATGCATAAAAATAAAGGTTGGATAAATTTGAAAAATCATTTTTAGAAAACATCAGTTTAGCAAACAAAATACATAATGATGGCAGTTAAACAAAATAGGTGAATCAACTTATTTCTGTAAAAAAGGGAAAAAAATCAATTGCAACAAAGCATTCATATGTAAAAGAAACAGGCAAAGATGTCATGAGACAAGCAAATAGACAGATAGGCAGTTAGATGTTAACAATGGCATGCTGTAGGGAAAATAAAAAGTAGGGAGACAAAAAATAAAATAATTTAGTCATGACAGAATGAGCAGAATTTTTTCTTTGAATGAGATGATCTCAGAATAAATACTACCTAAGTCGGTCTCCTGGTGGAAACCTAAGTCAGTCTAATTACTGCATGGTACCTACTGACCAATATATGAGAAACAATTTTGGGTCACTTATTTTTTCATTGATTTTATTTTCTTTTTCGATTATTTATAATTGGATTTTCTCAAGAAAGGTTTTTTCGATTTGTATCACAGCAAAAGAAGAATAGTACAATCTCTTCGCTATTTAAACTCTTAGTTTTTCATTCTATGAATTCTTCAAGTTGTTAATTAATCCATTATACTAATGAATTCTGAGAGTAAATAAAAACATAAATCCAAATGTTAGATATTTAGGCAGCCGTGGGTCACAGATTTGACCCCCACAGGTGTTGAAAGTCATAAACAGGATCTCGACTGAAACCCAAACTGCAAGGTGTCGAGGACTGGAAACAGACACACCAGGTTTTCAAAAGTCATAAACAGGATATTGATGAACCCCGACCTGCAGGTGGGAGGTGGAAAACCAGTGTGGGCGTTCGAGTCCCATAAATAGCTGAGAGACAGAGCGCCTAGACTTGGGAAGACACAAGACCAATTTCCCTGTAAGAAAAATCTGTCAGCTCTCATTATCTCTCTCCCACTCTTCATTCTCCGCCATGACATAATGTATCTGATGCAATAAAAATATATCCTCATATTTTTATAAACCAAGTTTCGAGTCCTCCCTTTTCTCCAAGTCCAAGATGGCTATACAACACAAAGAGAACATTAGATCTTATAGACTATATCACATCTCATCCAGAATGATTTTTCAGATAAGTCCTGGTATTAATTCAGATTATCCCAGACCACAATTTGAAAATTAATAAATTGTTGAGTTTAACTCTTTCTCCTGGGCTGAATGTTAACATTGATTGGGTCCAGTGCATAACATTTCTTGGAGGTCCATCTATTTTTGTATTTAGTTATTATTTTCAAACAAATCAAAACAAAATATTCATAAAATTATGATGTTTAATTAATTGTACACAACAGCATCTGAAGGCAGATATTTATCATCTGTTAATGCTTTATTTTGTAACTGTATTTCTCAATAAATGCAGAACAAGTAGAAATAAAAAGTGAACTATTAAAAAATGCCCTCAAAAGATTTGAAGAGACTAATACAATATTATTCTGCTACAGGTATGATGGGTTAATATATTTTGTACTTCCCACAGCTCAAGTGGTTCAAACCTCAAGAAGATGACATTAAAAACATGAGTCCGACTTCTTGCTTATTTGAGGTCACAATTCTGTCTGATTAGAAATTATCCAATCAAATTATTTGATAATAAACATCACATTTGAATGAATGCACAGTACAAATAAACTTTCCAACAAAGATGATATTTTGGGGGGATAAATTTCATCAGGACTCGCCTTCTGTTGCTCGACTAAAATAAAAGGATTTATTTTATCTTATATTCATAAAAAGTG
>VCCN01006291.1:750443-768471 GCA_006491835.1 Architeuthis dux
CTGGTCCAAATGAGATAGATTGTACAACGAATAATAGAAATATATGGGTGGAAAAATGAGACATGCTGTTCCCATACCAAAGAAGTACACCGACCAAATTCAACAGACAACCTATTTCTGTCAACACAAGGCAAAAATGTCCTTCTGACTTCGTTTGATGTAGCTGATACAGTGAAGAAAAAAAATGGAAGGGAAAATGGAAGTTGGCCAAAAACTCGCAAAAATGGCCAATTCTCTCAGCACACCAAAAAGAAAAAGGCCATGAACCTAGGCCAGGCCAGATTTGTCAAATTTGGCCATCAACTTTATTTTGTAAGGAAATAAGTTATATTTTTAATAAAATAAGTTTCATTCTACAACTTTTTTTTTCATACCGCACAATGTCAGTGGCGACTTTTCTTAAGTTGAGACTTTCAAAAAACTTAGGATACTTGAATTAATAAAAATAAATTACCTAATAAAATCACTTTTGGCTTCTTATTGCCGATCCATGCATTAAAAAGAAGTCATTTTTGACAGGTATATGCTAGTATATATATTATAGTCTATTCTTTAAGATTGCCAATTTGCCTTTTTTTTAGTATTTACATTTTTCCTTATTCTGTTTTTGAAAATTGGTATTTAACTCACATCAACCTGACATTAGATCCTGATTTTTTAGAAGATGATATTGCACAATGAAACTCAGTATTGAAAACTACCTGATCTAACCAAGTAGAGACCAACTGTCAATATATCCATAAACACATGCTTATAAACTAAAACCTTTGATTTTGCAAATTCTAATCTACTGAAAACCAAATTCCAGTTCAGACATTTTGAAATGCTAGAATAAAAAAAAGCAACAGCATAGCAATTTTAATTACAGCTTTAAATTCATACATGCAAAATAAATCTCTCATGCTGAAGGTAATACGATTCCTTTTTGGTGTATAAATTTAGGGATGGTTTATATACAAGTTTCACCAATTCTGATATTTTTTAATTTTGTTTTCAATTAGTACCAATGCTATAATTTAATAAAAACATAGGTTCATTGGTTTTGAAATGCCAATAGGGAATACATGCACAGTTTTAATAGTATAAATAAACTTCAGATTTCCTTGTCGGGACTGAACTATGATGAAATATACTTTACATTTATTGCTTTGCAAACAGTGAAGGTGGATGAAAACAGTCAATTTATGAAGTTTAATTAAGTTTGCTTGATTATTTCGGGGTTTACAGTGAATGCCACAAAAAATGATGGTCGGTTTTACAAGAGAAAGTTACACATAGAATGGGCCAAATAAGTTCTTATTGAGAAGTCTCCATCTTGTAACATTACTGAATACTTATTGAATAAGCTGTCAACATTCGTGTTACATTAGAAAATTAACTAAAATGTAAGAATTTTGTTTTTGTCAAACACTATACAATTCATCTATGATTTCTGGTCATTGTATTAAGATAAGTTCTTTTCAATCCCGAGACTGTAGTGAATAAACAATCAAATATCCACAAACACAAATACGCTCTTTTTGTGCGTTAATCAAATATTGATCAACTACAAATATGGTTTTACTTTTATCATTCATATTTGAGAAAATTACTAATGTTGTTGAAAAGAAAGCTGCTATCTCTTGAATACCAGCACTCACTACTCTGGATTTAAAAATGGATAAATCACTAAGTGAGCACAGTTGATGAAATAAGCCCGAGATTTCATAGTTCTTGTATCATCTTCCACAATGAGAGTGGGAAGTTAAACCAGGGCTTCATATCAACAGGTTTGTGAAATCCGGCTTTGAGCAAACATGACATTTAGGAGATATTTAATCTTGTTTAACTGGAAGCCATGTTTCATCACAATTCCTTCAGAGCATTTAGGAATGGGAGATTTCTGCCCTACAAACTTCTAATGTTTAACAGAAGCATAAAAATGATGTGACATTTTAGGAATCAAAACTCACCCAAATCAGCCTTTTAATATTAATTATTTTAGTGATTTGATGGCTCTAGTAAAGCTAATAAATATAAGACTGGAATAGAAAATAACATTTTTAATATAAAACGTTTTCAGAAGCAACTAGCCTAAATTAAATTAGATTTTCAATCAGTTTGTCCAATATAGTTATATATATTTCAAGCCCCAAACAGTTGGTAAATACAAGGATTTAAAATAAAATCATGAGAAAATAAAAAAATATATGTTTTGACATAGGTGTTTATATAACATTATGTCAGAGTAGAAACAATGGCTGTCAAACCAAAATCAGAAAGAAACAAGTGAGAATATAGATAAACAAAGTAAATCACAAAAATATATTTCAAGTTATTACAAAAACTAAAATATACAATAATTAAATTGATTTACAAGAGATCAATACGCTTTACAAATGAGAGTACAAACCACAGTTGATTATTTTAGATAAAGTTAGAGGTTGTATAAGAGACAAGATTTTGTATTTTTTAAATATGGGACTTAAGAAGTACAATTAACAAATGTTTATAAAACCAATGGATGAAGTCTGTAGCTACATCATCATCATCACCATCACCATCACCATCACCACCATCACCACCACCACCACCACCATCATCCGTTATAAGTCCACTGCTGAACAGAGGCCTTTCTCATCTCCTTCCATGATGACCTATCTTGTGCTAAACTTTGCCACATCTTACCGGCAAACCTTTCTATTTCGTCCCTCCATCTTGTGTCTGGACTTTTCCTACTGCGTTTACTTCACATGGGCACCAATCGGTTAGTCTTTTCCCCCATCCATTGTCATCTCTTCTTGCTAGGTGACCAGCCCATCTCTATTTTTGCTGCTTAATTATTTGTATAATATCCTTCACTCTAGTCCTCCCTCTGATCCATGTTGATCTTTTTCTATCTCTTAGAGTTATCCCTAGCATTGCTCTTTCCATGGTTCTCTGCACTATTCTGTGTTGAGTATTCAGCTTGTTTGGTTAATTTCGCATCCATAAGTCATGGCTGGTATTATGCAGCTGGTGTATACTTTATGCTTTAAACACATTGGCAAGGTGCTCTTCAGAATGTCTCTATTCATACCAAATGCTTTCAACCTATCATTATGCGTCGTTTTATTTCGCAGTCATGGTCTTTCTCTATCTTTATTACCTGTCCTAGGTAGATGTATTCATCAACCTCTTCTAGAATCTCTCCTTCTCGCGTGGTTGATGAAAATCAGCATGCAGGCTTCAGAAGCGGTTACTCAACAATAGATCACCTACATGCAATAAATCAATTAATCGAAACGTCCCTAAAATACAACAAACTACTCTGTTTGGCCTTTATAGATTATGAGAAAGCATTTGACTCGGTAGAACACATGGCAGTCTTCAACTCAATGCGAGAACAAGGCGTTAACGAGAATTGCATACAAATTATCCAAAACATATAAATACATACATATATTATTATATAGCCATTAAGAAATTCATTCAGTCCCATATTTAAAAAATACAAAATTTTGTTCATGTGCAAAGTATAGAAATTGTAGACCAATGTAACATCAGTTTATTTAAAGTTAAAGTATTGAATAAGTTAATGAGAATAAAATACAAGTTATATTAAGAATTTAAAATACTGAGTTATACATAATAGAGGCGAATATAATAACAAATACAATAGTTAATATAATCAATGAGAATTTATAAAATAGTTGATGTCAGTGAAAAGCCTTGATAAAATTACAAAACTTAAGTGAGAAAATAAGATAATCATAAATGATTCATCCATTACTTTTTCATATCAAATGCCTAAAATGTATAAAAAGAAGATTGTTATTTCTTATTAGTATAAATTGATTAGTACACACATTTATTAGTACACACATTTATTAGTACACACATATCATTGCATAAGATATTAGTAATTGCCAGTAGACTTGTTGGAGTAACAGTTGTAAATAGAATTAGTCATAGTAGAAACATTAGAAACTTTAAATGTTATAATAGAAGATTAGAATCCAAAAAGCCCAAAAGAGAGAAGTAAGGTTATGATGTTATTAAGAGAAATTAGTTGTATGAAGCAAATAACCAAATCTGAGTCCATCATTTTGTAAAAATAACAGGAAATCATAATTTTGGTGCCATTACCTAAACCTTTTATTGCTTCAACAAGAAAATCATTAATGCTCTTGAAAGTTTAAAAATATGTATACCCAGAATATGAGGCTAGGCACTAAGTGATCAAGCAAATTTTAATCTTATTCATTATTTATGTATTCCTCCTTTGCACTTTAAAATACAGACTCTATTCTGTGTTGCCAATTTAGCAGGTTTCGCGCTAGATTTAGCGCATTTCTTGTTTTGGCATTGCAAAATGCGCTAAATTAGCATGTTTTCCCCTAAAACATTTTTGCCGTTTTTGGCAATTTAAAAAGATTTAGAGCTTTTTTAACGCTTTTTGGCAGTCAAACTAGCGCAAAAATATATTTTGAGTTGGCAACACTGACTCTATTAATAAAGCCCATCCCATTCAGTAACAAGAAAACTGTTCAATGACTACCATAGTATCTTCATTATAATTGAAAGAAAGAATTATATTTAAGAGCTAAAAACAAATATTTTTCATTTATTTTGGTTGTCAAGATAACATGAAGCTAACAACTAAAATATACCAATGAGCAACAGATTAATTTTAACCAAACTATTAATAATAAAACACAACATTGGTGCTACATTTGGTTTATGAAGATAAGATATTTGTATAAAAACAAGGAATATTTTTTCTGCTCAAGGTATAACTACCTATTTTGATATTTATGAGCATTTTTTAAAGAAAATAATCAGTGACAATTCAGAATTTCTAACTTATGTTGCTATTATGTTATAAAATTCAACCTTAGTAATCTTTTGTATCTCTGAAAAACAGAATCATTGCACCTTATATATAATAATAATGCCTAACATGAAATGGAAAGAGAGAAAAAAAATATTCTTAAACTCTAATAAGTAAATGATCATAATCTTATTTCCCTCCCTACATTAAAACTTAGCATTCACGCCTTCATGATGGATATTTTTCTAAAGCAGGAATCTTTTAGAAGGAAATAAGAAATTGCTACAAGTGTCTATAAGGTAATCAAGAATATAAGAAAAAAAGAAGTTCTTTGAGAGAGAAAGAGAGAGGCGCTGTCTATTGTGCTCACTTTCTATGGCAGGAATGTTGTCCGCAACCTTTTGGAATGGTTCGCATTCAGTTTCTTCCTGCAGAGGAACACTTCGAAATTGTTTGCATTTCGCTAAAAAAGGTAAAGAAGGCAGGGAAAAAAGAAGATAATGATGCTAATTAAATTGTTAAGGATAATAAAAAATGTAATTCGTTGCATGAATCTGAGATTGAGCAATTATTGGGTTAAGATGTCATATACAACAATGCTCTCACACATGCACACTCACACATATGTTTATACATATGTATACATACATCTAAATGTAGACATTCACTAAACTAAGCACAGTCTGGCACAGTGCCAAATATGGAGGATGGTTGAAGTGTATGCGGTTTCAATCTTTTAAGTGGGGAGAGACGACAGCTTGTCTGCCTTGAAAATCAACATTCAAAATGTTGTCCTTTATCAGATCTCAAACATTGACAATGGTGGAGAAATATGCAACTACCTCAACCATCAACCTGTTCTGATATATATTACTTATAATGATATATATTAAACACAGTTTTCATATTAATTATAATTATCTATAAAAACAAAACAGCCAGATATGTCCAAGCAGACTTGAACTAAAAATATTCTGGAAGTGCAAAGAAAGCTTTTCCACTTCTAGTGAGGATCGATCTCATTATAATTATTTACGTTGAAACCTTCCCCTAGGTCCAATAAGTATGCATACCAAATTTTGTAGCTCTACATCAAACCGTTTGGACGTCTATAGAGGTCAGACAAACAAACACTTCCCAATTATTAATATAGATTGTGAGAATTGAATGTCATTCTGGTATTGTAGACACATGTAACAACTCAAATCCAGTATTTTGATTAATGTATCAGTTGATCTCTGGGATATTGTGAATACACAGAGAGACTTCAACCAAACATAAGTGAAGTTCTCCACTAAAAGACAGAACACTTACTGTACAGACAGAAATATACATATAATATCACATGCAAAAGACAAATCACTTACATACTCATAAATAATGAAAAATTCATCAGCCAGGTACAGTCCACATACACATTTCAATTTCTACACACATGCTTTCACATAAATGTCCATAGACACCCAGACTTTGTAAAGTAACGCAGACCACCCTTTCAGATCTAATATATCGAACTTCCTTTCAAAAAGAGAAAAAATGAAAATCTGTTTTTTTAAATGGTGCAATTTCCTGTCATTTTATAGAATATTTTCCCCTTTAGCAGGAAGACTAACCAAGTATAATGTTGAAATTTGTAGGCTTTTAGAATTATCTAATTTCTAAAGTGAACTGTTCCATTCACTTACACATTTACACAGTAGATAATTACAAAAATAGGAATTGTAATTTGAATTTTTCTTTTCTCTTTCTTATTTATTTTTTGCATTGCTTTATATTTTTTTCATTATCAGTATAATGTGAGATGATTTTTCAAATTGACTTGTTTTTGCTCTAAGCCTACATAAAACTCTAATTCTAATTAAAAACGAGTTTTATATAAACATTCATTTAACAAAAATTTTAATTAAAATTAAATTCTTCTTAACATTTATTTTTCCTTTCAAAATCTATTTGAAATATTTAACTTTTTCAGAATATTTCTCTTTTTTTGTTAAAATTTTAATATCTATAAAAACATTAATTTAAAATTACAAACAGGAAATATTAAACATGCAATTGTAATTAACACACACACACACACACACACACACACACACACACATTATACACATACACATAAAACTGAAGCATCCAAAATGAGTTTTAATAAAAAAAAATAAAAAAAATAACAAAAAGAATCACTCAGAAACATTGTCAAGTTATTTGATTTCATATCGGATGCATCAGCATATGACACACCCTGTTTCAGTTGGAAAGATCCGAGAAAAAATAATTTCAGTTCAAGTTAATAAGGCTAAAAAGTGTTTTTTATTGAATGTCTCATCTTCAGATGCAGGATGATCCGACATGTTGTCAAATATAGCAAATCAGTTCAATAGATTTTGATGTTAACCATTAAAAATTAGATTAAACAAGGCATTGTACTACAATCTTCTTTTTGATTACTTCTGAGGTAATCTACATCTTTTTTAATCCAGTCTTTTTCTCCCCAATAATCTATACGTATAGATTTATACTAATTTATAAATGAGCACAACAATAAAGTGCCAGAGATAGGATAACCAGCCAATTGAATTCTGCCAATTCTTCAAATGTAGATTTTGCTTTTATTTCTTATGTAAATCATTTACTGACACCAGCTGTTTATTTAATGAGAATTAATATTTCAGTGAAAACCAAAACTGGAACACAAAAGAATAATTAATACTGACTAAAAGCATTTTCATAAAAATATTAATAAAATTAACTACCACTCAGCACTTGTAATAACTTACACTGGTAATCCTTAGGGAAAAGAATATCAAGCTAAATGTTTAATGCAAACATAGAAAGACCGTTTTTAATGACTTCATATATTTTGCATAGATTTTATGAATAAATGGAAACGTAGAATTTTGCTTTAATGTTTTCATAATTATAACTTTATAAATCTGCTGATGAGAGATTACAATCTAGATAAAACCAAGTTGAAGCAAAATATCTACTTCAATGCTTTATTAAATAACACATATGATAAAGAAATACATAATTTAAAAGAAAACTGATACAAATCTTCAAGACTAAAGCTGGTGTGGCTAAGAAATAAAATGACCACTATGATTTGTCTAAATGCTGGTTCAAATCCTACTGCTGACAATTATTTGTGTGTGATCAAAATTCCTTTCGGGTCAGTATAATTTAAAAAAATAGAATTATTGCAAATAAATTTTACAAATGAACTAAGAGTCCTCCCAAAATGCTACACTTCAGAAGTAACCATTAAAGCTTTTATACAACACTGCCTCGTACTCCAAGTAAATCAGAGATGGAAAAAAAAGCAGAAACAAATTAAACAACTAATTTCAAATAAACATAAGGCATGTCAATGGTGAGTTACTAAATTGTTAGTCATGCAGCAATAACACTGCAAATACACAATTTTTAGTTTTTTGTATTGTGAATCTGCTGAATAAATGTACCAAAATGAGGCTGATTTCCTGGGAAAATCACATAACATATTGTGGCATAAGTGTTTTGGGATATTTAATCTATTGTGTGGCTAAACTGTGATTTAGACAAGTGTTTATACATTTTCAAGGTGATGTCATGATGACTTTGAGGGCCATTATTATATATTGTTCCAGGATGTTGCCTATCAGACAATTTTTAACAGTAAAGGAAGCCATTAACTCCCAAAATTGTATAATTGTATTTGTGCTCTTTAGGAAAGAGCAACAAAAGTCACTTCCAGTCAGATACTTCTGAGGATGATATAAATAAAAGTAACAAAACCGTAACATTTTGTTTGGTAACCAACCATTGATTATCTACAAGGATATTTTTTTTAAGTTACTTTTATCTTTTATTCTTTAGGCTTGCATAAGCGTTTTCTTATTTTGTTTGCTTTTTAATAATTTTACCAGAAATCATTTCAGCCTGTTAAAGAAAATGTTATGCAGACAAGAAATATTCAGCAGTTCTTTAATGCGCAGAGCAGCGGCAGATTTATAGCAAAAGATAACCATGGACTAAAATACTATTGGAGGCATTTTCAAGAATTTGTCTCTTCTATAATGTTGAGAAATATTTTGTTCCCTCTATTTTGATCTTAGATGTGATCATGGAAGAGTAAGTAACATAAAGATTACATTTTGCTAATGTTTATTGTGATGAAGTGGAAATTATCCAATAGTATTTAATTTGCCCAGTGTATCATAGGTCTATTGTAGAAAATAAAATAAACTGCAAGTAATGGAAAAAGGGTCCAGTATTTCAGTTTATTTTGTTTTATTGCTGTTTGTGCAGATATTGTGAGTGGTGCAAAGTATGGAGTGCGTCGTGTGATTTTTTATAATATAAGCAAAGCAATATTTTTGCCTGAAAAATTAGGTTCATCTTTTAAGCTTGAAAATTAGTTTACAAGAAGAAATGAACAAAAACACGAAAAGATTATTTCAGAACAATTCAATACAACTGTTAAGTTTCTTGCAAAAGAGTTCCACTAAACAAACAGAAGTTGATTACCTGTGTCTAAATGAAAACTAATCGGCGCTGCATTGAAATAAATTTAAGAAAATAAATTGACAAATAAGAGACTGATGCTGATAACAAAATAATTAACTCTAATAATGTCAAAAGAAAAATTAAAATTAACAAATTAAGATAAATAATGTAATTTAAAATAAATAAATATTTTTAGAAAAGTAACTTAAATGTAATGAAAACTAAAAATCAAAATTCTATAATAAAATGAAATTTCTAAGACTCCATATTTAAATAGATTAAAAGATATAGAATAAAACATTTGGAGAAATTAACAATAAAACAATCAAAGTTTCATATATGTAATAATAATTAGAAGGAATATAAACCGTGATTAAAAAAGAAAAAATTGAAATGATATTTGATACATAAAATGATAACTATACAATCTATCTTATATCATTTTTTTTATTAATTCAGAATGTAATAATAATTAAAGATAAATATCAATTAAAAATAATTATGAATAAATGATAAATGATAACTAAAAATGAATAATGGCAAAAATCAGATAGATGTTAAAGGTGTGATAAATCTAATTACTAAGTAAGTTTTTAAATAAAAAAAATAATTAAAAATCTATTAAGATAAAATTAAGAAATAAAATAAGGAATAAAATTAAAATAAGTTCTTCGGTTTCAATTTCTAACCAAAAATAGAATTGCAATGAGAAATAATGAATGAAGATGTTAGAAATTATGACTTACCAATGACTTTCTTTCTGAGTCGAGGCACAAGAAGAAAATGAACACCAGCAGCAATGAGAAACCCAGATCCAAAGGTTATAATAAATACACCATAAAGAGGAATTTTATCAAAGCCAAGAACTGCAAAATATTAAAATAAAAATCAATAAAATCTACTGATAATATTAAGCAATTTTTCCCCCACATCATCTTAAGAAATCACGATCACTCATTCAGTTCACTGATAGAACATTGATACTTACAAATTGAAACTAAAAAAAATACATGTAGTAGCACATCAATAATCAAAGATATTATGCTTTGTCTCAACCCTTATTTGTTATTAATACCAACATGTCCATCCATCAAGAGACAGGATTTGAGTATTTAAGTCACAGAAACTCCACAATGACATGCAAATAGATGGTTTGCATATAACTATCTATAATATATGAATGGATCTTTTTGTCTTGGCAGACGGTCTTCTTTTTTTTTTTTAGAGTTTTTTTTTCTGCAGTATTGTGCATATCCATATTTGTTTTTCAATTTAGCTGTTATGCCTGGGTGCTTAGTATGGAGGAAGTGATTTGCCCAAGCCACCCCCCCCCCCTCAACTGTGCTGATGGCTTCCAAAGGAAAGAGGTGCAGTGTTGCCAACTCAAAAGATATTTTCGCACTAGTTTGAAATGGCCAAAAACCACCAAAAAGACGCTAGAAATGGTAAAAAATTGCCAGAAAACGACCAAAATGTTTTAGGCGAAAACATGCTAATTTAGCACTTTTTGCACTGCCAAAACAAGAAACGCATTAAATCTAGCGTGAAACGCATTAAATTGGCAACACTGTCAATACGTTTGGAGATCAGCACGGCCAGAAGGGAAGGGCAGATGACAATGTGCATTATCTCTCCATCAACTGCCTTTGGGTCCCTCCCTCCGGATTTTCTGTTAGCCTTTACCGCAAGAGATTCTACCCTCTTGATTTGAAAAAAAAGTCTAATCTTGTGTTCCTTCAGCTCAAATGCCTTTTAAACAGCAAACTCCCTGGATATCCTGGAGTAATCAATATTAAATACCTGTACAAATAGTTTTCTATTTAAAGTACATACTATCTTATTAGTTATATTATATACAGGTGTTGTCTTCAAATATTTTTCAACTAATAAATCATTTAAGTGTTATAACCCTATCACATTTTTATTGCATGTATATTGCAGACTATAATAAAGTTATCCAATTCAGAAAAAGGATACAACGATGATGACGACATACACCCATGTTATGATAAACTACCACGAAAAGGTCATTTCGAGGTAAACACCTGTGTGGAAATGGAAGTGACCCGGTCACTTTAGGAAATACGTATATGCGTGTGTGTCCAAAAAACAGGATGTGGAAACCGGAAATGACACAAGCGTGGGCATTCGGAATCCATAAAGCTCAGAGCCGAGACGAGGGAGCTCAGAGCAGACCCGAACACAGAACAGAGACCCAAGCAGTCAGGAGGCAAACTGCCTAGGGCTGGGAAGGATAAGACCAAGTTCCCCTGTTGGGAACAGTCACTCGGCACCCTTATCTCTCTCCCACTCTTCATTCTCCGGCCAACAAAGTGTATGCTATGAAATAAAAATATGTCTCATATTTTTACAAGCAAGCTTTTGAATCCTTCCTTTTGATTGTCCACGTTCACGATTTCCCTCCTGCAAATGAGCAACCCACGACGAGACGACCCATAGCAGCAGAAGGACAGTGTAAAGGGATATACAACACCCATAGCAAATAATAGTCCCTGGCCTTTTTCCAACAGGGACAAAAAGATGTAATACTTGTGCATATGGCTTAGTGATTAGCACATAGGGTTTGAGATATTCATTATCAGAGGTTCTTTGAAATAGAAAACTAAATTACAAATCAGGCATGTGAAGCATTTCACCTTTTAGCAATTAAGTTTACAATAAGATACAGTTTGGGTCAGTTTTGTGGCTATATAAAACTCAATAAAAATATCCCAGTTTTTAACTGTAGAACATTAAAGAAAACTATTCAAAGTGACACAGCTAAAGTAAATACTATTACATAAAGATAGGTAAAATTACATATTATAAGATCCCAAAGTTGATAATAATAAAAATTGATTAAATGGTGGCAGAATGATACTCACGCTCAGAGCCCTCAAAAAATATTGAGAAAAGATTTACACCCACAGTGAAGGCATAAAATCCTGGAAGAAACTTCAGTCCTGGCTCTAAGGGGTCAGGCTGAAATTAGAAACAAAGTAGATTCCAGAAATCTTAACAGATCTCAACAGAAATATATTCATCTAAACTTATTTAGTGCTTAACTTTGACATGTTCTTGTGGTCATGGAAATTATACTTCTATTCAAAACAAACCAGCAAAAGCTTTTACAAATTTATGATCTCTGAACAAAATAGGAAATAAATTCTAAAGTAAATGACAGTTGATATAAAAGACATGTAACTGAAAATTGTGATCATTGGCAGCTCCTAGCAGTTAATTAAAAAGATGTGGATGAGTCATACACACCATTGAAATAGCTAAAGACTAATACTATTACTACTTAATCTGATATCACATCATATAAATAGAAGATACAGGTTATTTAAAAGGGGAAATGAGAAAAGAAAAGAAAAGAAAATATTGACAAAGGAAGGAAATACAAAATATATTTTGTCAAAAATTCTCAGAGAAGATATTGTTATCATTCAATGATGTTTTTACTATTATCTTCTATGTATGCATATAATAAAACACAACAAATTTTGTTGTGTTAAACTTGATAAATAAAACGCCATAATTATTCAAAACTGTATGTTGAATGTAAACTAATGTTTGATTTCATTTGTTCATTTAATTATTTATGTAAAATGCATGCTATACCTTTTTGAAAAGCTAAATTCATATAATAAAAATTAGCAGTTAGTGGTTATCGTTAGCTTCCACTAAATTTTTATCGGTTTGAGTTAGCAGTTATCGAAGCTAACTTTTTGTTAGCACTGAGATTCATGTTAATGTTTTGATACAAAGACCATTTCAAAATAATTAATCTGCAAGTTATGTACACAGGGTTATTTCAAATTTACTCTTGTTACTAAAGGGTTCTGTGAAAATAAATCAAAATAATACTTACATCATTTATTATATATAATCTTATAATCATGAATATCCCCGTAGAGACAATACCTGAGAGAACCGGTGATATGAACCATGATCCAACTGAAAAAAGATATAGGAATTCTGTTAACTATTTATCCTCAAAAATACATAAATATATATCCATAAATTTGAACATATGTGACATTGGCCACATCACTTGCTCAAGTGATATACAAAGGAATCAGGGGAAATTCATTTTGCAGAAATGGGTGAAAAGAAAAGAAAGAAATATGAGAGAAGAGAAGACATTGGTGCACATAATCTTTTTTTATCTTTGATGCTTCTGACAAGATTTGGCTCATTCCAAAAGGTCACTTTTTTAAAGTCACTGATGACTTGGCCAGAAATGAGCAAAACAAAACAACATAATTACTTATTTATGGATTTTGTTTTACAACAATAACAATATAAATTACTTATTCAGGGATTTTGTTTTAATAGCTACATATGGCGGTTAACATTTTAGATCAAAGTTGGAAAACAGCATAAAAGCAGAACCTTCTTAATTGGCATAAAAATAAAACCCATCGCTGACCGTAAATATCTGCTCTATTATTTTCTGATCAGTTAATTTGGAATCAGAATTTTTAAAAAAACAATTTTACACAAATAAAATCAATATTAAAAACTAAAAAACAGTTTTATCGGACTTCGGTTTTGGAAAGATAAAATGAAGTTTCTTATTTATAACAAACAATGAATTGTACATCTCCAAATAAATCGATTTTTGAACTGATTATATTTCATAAAATCTGAAAAGGTGTTTGTGAAGGAAAAGATACTCTAAATATGTTTTAAAAAAGAAGAAAACACAACAAAATTCCACAACTGAGAAAACCGAATTTGCAATAGATGAAGCATAATGTTTTTCTTACAGCACATACTTTTTTGGCGTTGTAGTGAATATTCAAATAAAAAGTCTCTGTGTGAATATGGTACAAATATGATAAACATATTGGATGAATTTTTAAAAAATAAAAGCTAAAATACAACTTAAAGAAGAAGAAATCAATGTAGTTATTAAAACAAAATCTATAAATAAGTAATTTATATTGTTATTGTTTTAAAACAAAAACCATAAATAAGTAATTTGCGTTGTTTTGTTTTGGACTGAGTAGCTGACGTCATTGGAGTCAGCAAAAAATGTGACCTTTTGGAATGAGCCAAATCTCGGTCCAAAACAAGTCAGAAGCACCTTATTTTTATTAGATTTCTCGATATCTGTTGATCGAAACAACTTCAAACTTGACACTGCACCGCTTTGTGTGCTAACAAATATATCTAGCGAATGTCAACTTTGTACAATGGCCAGTCGTTGAGTTATCATGGTGCATGCACAGACACACACACACAATCAGGTTTCTTTAATTGTAGTTAGATAGTTTTTAGCCGATAAAAAATCTATGACTAGCACAAAAAGGCCAAGAAACTTGTGATGCAGAACATGGCCACCACTCGCAGAAAATACTTATCCTTTGCCTTACAGGGAATCCACCCCAATTATTTTTCTTGATTTATGTGTATGTAGATATTTATACACATCCATACAAACAAGCTCGGAGAAGCATATGAAAGTTTTAACAATTGTCTTGATGACATTTATCTTTGTATATAGCAGATTTCTCAAATCCTGGTGTTTATTGACCACTGTGAACATATAGTATGAAAAATGTAACTAGGTCTAGATGCCCACTCATTTTTTCTCTATATTTATATAAATCTGCATAAAGTAACGAGTAATGTATATTTGATAGTCTCAGTCCAGTATGGCAAGTAATAGAAACTAAAGCTTGAAAATACACTTACATTGTTTGATGAGATTCCAAGATAAGTAATTTATTATTTATATAGATTTTGTAGTAAGACAACAAACATTAAGAAAAAGATGATTGTCAGAAAAATTCCTGACGAGGAATGTGCAATAAAAAAAGGAAAATTTATTAATAGAAATATATTTTTTAAAATTAAACAAGAACAAACTTACTGATCATCCCTAATTTTGACCATCTCACACCCTTGGAACCATGAGCAACTAATGCGAAACCTAAAGTGGCACCCACTATACTATGGGTGGCAGACACAGGTAAACGTAGGAATGTAGCCAAAAGAAGCCATACACAGGAGCCTGGTAAAAGAAAAATATATGCACATATTAGTTCAAGAGAAATTAGCATTTTATAATCATTCGCAAAAATATCAGCACTATTGAGCAAAAAGTTAATGATTTTATAACAGCATTATTTAATTTGATGATAAATAATTTGACAGTTAACACGTTAAATGCAATCCTGTGCTAAGGTTACTGAGTTATTCAGATTGTGAGTTCAAATTCCACAGAGAGTATACTACTTTGTGCTTGCTTAAATTTACATATTAAATTTGCAAAAAATATAAGATATTGCAAAATAAATCCATCTTACTAATTAGGAAGGCAGCAAAAAATCCTGACCCCCAGATTAAAAATTATTTTTTATTTGTAAATACGCATTGCCTTGCTAACAGTATACCTAAAGCTGTGTTCTGTGTCAGTATGTTTACACAGTAATTTGAAAGGTTAATGCAAGCTATTGTTAACTAAAATTCTTGTATTCTTATGTAAAACAAATATTTCCACAAATTTATTTTTCAAAGTAACCTTTTCATAAATAAATTCAGTAATCAAAGACTAAATACCAAAAGTTTTATTAAGTAAAATAAGTTTCATTTAGTAAAATACCCAATTGCTTTGCTAACAGTATAGGGATGTAAATCTAAAGCACTGTAATATCTGAAAAGACTTATGGGAGTGTACAGGGACAACAAAGCCATATTTAATAGAATACAAATATATTGGAAATTTATTTTAAATAATTTAACACATTATCTGTTAAATAATTTCCAAATAACTTATAATAAAATAATAATCTAAGGGAGATCACTCTAAAAGCAATTTTGCAAAGTAGCCTCCCTTAGTGTGACAGACAGTTTGATTTGTTGCAAATTATAATAAAGATTTTGTTAAAAAATGTTATCTTCTCTATACAAAATCATGTTATTTTGAAGAGGAAAGTGTATGCTATATGATAAATACATTTTAATCTTGCTGTCTCATTTACAACTGGAATTATGACATTTTGAATTTTTTATTTTTCCAGCAAAAAGTAATTCACAACATATTTTCATACAATGCAATGATTTTGTTTTTTTAAAGTTTTCTTACCCTTCACACATGCACATGAAAAAATTATTACAATTCTGATAATTGTTGGATTTAATAATTACTTTTACAAATTAATTCTGAATCAGTAAGTTTTATGAGAAAAGTATTGATTTCTGTTTGAAAAATGTTTGGGTTGGGATTAGAGTTAGAGTTAGGATAACGGTTTTTGCTCTAGGAAAAACCTGTTTTATTGTCAGGTTAGATTTGAAAAAATACTGCCGAACTGAATTCACATTCACAGCCACCTATGATGAAAGAAAAGTGAGGGTGCAGTTTAGCATTATATCTACATTGTAAATAGAAACCCCTCTTATAAAACCTTTAAATATTTCCTTTCTCAAAACTAACAAATGAAAGCACATGAAATTAAAAGAAATAAAGACAAATTTTGTTTTTTTCATGTGAGAAATCATAGAAATCTTTTTTTCAAAATTTAACCTTAAAATGTGTGTAGGTATATTGAGACCTGGTGATTTTGAATATGCATTTGTTATTCCTCTGTGATGTGTACAAACATATTTTACTACTTTATAATATAGATGGATTATGCTGTTAAGTGATTTATTTTTTATTCATTTGTCTCCAATCTTATTAACTGGTATCATCTCAAATATGCAACATTAATGAATCAGTACAGACAGGGAAGGCTGTAAGAAACTCAGACACTGTGTCAAAAATAATTTCATAGTGTATTAAAAACATTCATCTTTTTAAGAAAGTTTTTAAAGAAGAATGACTAAGACCTAACAATTTTTAATTAATAGGCTTCATCAATTATACAATAAGTTATGGTAGATTTGATTAGACAATGTGGAAAAGAAAGATTGAGAAAAGTGTGTTACTTCTCAAACATATTTATTATCATAAAGATAAATCTTTATGTATTTCATTGTTGTGAACAACATTTCAATGCATCTCAGAGAGAAAGGCATATGTTTCAATGCATCTCTAAATGAGAGAGAAAGGCATATGTTTCAATGCATCTCTAAGTGAGAGAGAAAGGCATGTTTCAATGCATCTCTAAGTGAGAGAGAAAGGCATATGTTTCAATGCATCTCTAAATGAGAGAGAAAGGCATATGTTTCAATGCAACATCTTTCACTCTGTGTATCACACTAGCCTCAGCCGAGAGAATCTTTAGGGATGCTTCCATGGAGACACATCCCACTCAGAATGAGGCAAGTCAGTAGCTGCACAGCAGCTATAAATCAATCAATCAACAAAACAGGTGCATTTTTAGTGCAGCTGTTCAAATTTGGTCCTTACAATCTACCATATAACATTTGCAATCCTATTGTGATGAAAGAAAATTCCTTAGGAATTTGCATCAAATCTACTGTAAGTTTTCAGTTGTTCATGAACTTCATCAGATAATCTTCTGTGGAAGAAGCGCTCCCACTTTTTTTTATATCATTTGCTTTTCAATGTTTGGAGTTTTTTCCTCCAGGGCAACACTGGGTACCCCGGCTAGTGAATGATATAAAACTAAATAAGCTGTTCATGAAAAGAGGCATTTTCTCATTTCAAAGGAAAAAAATGTATTCAGTGAAGCACAAACCTTAATCAAGTCTCAATAGCCTTCTCTGTAGACAATACTTTCATACTTAAGAAAGGTATATATATATATACATATATATATATGTGTGTGTGTGTGT
>VCCN01006291.1:778916-789307 GCA_006491835.1 Architeuthis dux
TATATATACATTTATACACATGTATGTATGTAAGTATGTATTAATCCTAACATATATGTGTTCAATATAAATTAACCGTGCAGAACAACACTATTAATTGAAAATGGTTGCTGATTCTGACACAACAAATTCTTCCAGATTCACAGGAGTAAATTGAAAAACAACTAATAATATAAAAAAAGCTAAATGCATCATAATGTGTTCAAAGCTCTATGTGATGAATGAAAATACTTACTGTGCACAATAATAACGGGAATTCAATTCCAGGAATAATTTCAAAAGATTTGTAGAAAAGTATTAACAGAGACGTTCTCTGAACAGAGGATGTAGTGTTTAATGTAAGCTTTGCATTAGTTAAAGGCTAAAAGTACTAACTTTAGATACGGCCATGGCTTTCCATATATTACATGCAGTGTCTAATTGACATTCTGAGAACGATAAAGAAAAACTGCTCCTCTGTGTAGCGGATTGCATATAATGGTTGTATATAATACAATGAAATTATTTTGCATAAGCAATTGAGATTTTGAGTTTTCTTATTGGGTGAGGATCCAAATTCCATATATGGTCATCAACAAATTGCGTCACTTGATAATTTTAGCGAGAATCCTAGTTTTACAAAAATCTTTTTTTATGTGTTTGTTTCCAGTTCATGCCTTTTCCAAGATATATCTTCACAAAATAACTAGTGGCTAACATCTGGATTAAAATCAATTTTGGAGCTATTTTCTATATTTATAATCATTTGGTGACTCAACAAGTGTATGCATAATATGGTTATATACTATCAATAAATAATTAACAGAACTAATAATATTAATATCCATTCACTCCTGGGTATTCATTTGATTAAGAATGAATATATTCATCAACAAATCTGCTTAGTCACTCAATAGAAACCATCATGTTACCAACATCTTTTGACAGCCATGCCAAGTTGGGGGTGGATCATTTAAAAAAGGGGGTGAATAAGTTACTTATCTCGCCTTTTGTTAGATCACTAAAAAGTCCAAATTCTCAAAAAACAAGCAGGCACAAACTAGGGATTAATTTAGCATAAACTTATATTGTAAATTGAACCCCCACTAAAAATCTATTTAGGAGGGAATTTTTTTAAAAAGAAGTTTTTTCTAGACATAATGAGAAGTAAATATTGAAATTTTCAGCCCTCTAGCTCCATTGGTGTGGTCTTTACGTGTGATACCTACATAGCCAGCCAACTAGCCAGCCAGCCAGCCAGCCAGACCAACTTGAAAACTGAAAAAAACCTATTTTGACAGTTTTGGTTGATGGTTTCTAATATATCTATATCTATGCTCATAAAAAGACAATATGTTTGTTGGTTTCTAGCTGAAAAGTTTTATAACTTGAGAACTATTGAATTGATTTAGATAGTTGCAGCAATAAGACCTTGAGGAGAATTAGAGTTTTGAATTTGGCAATCTTTTTTTATATAAATACTCTCGATCATAAGCATATTCCATATCAAGAATTTATTTAGATGGTATTCTTACTAGTATGGTTAGTGTGAGAGTGTGCATATGCTCAAGTATGAATAGGTCATACTAACTCCCCATCAGTTAGTCAGTGTCTTCAAAAACCTTACATGCAGTGTTGCCAATTTAGCGGGTTTTGTGCTAGATTTAGCATGTTTCTTGTTTTGGCACTGAAAAATTCGCTAAATTAGAGCGTTTTAGCCTAAAACATTTTGGCCGATTTTGGCCATTATCTGGCTATTTTTGGTGGTTTTTGGCAATCTAAAAAAAATCTAGCACTTTTTGGCAGTCAAACTAGCGCGAAAATATTTTTTGAGTTGGCAACACTTTCAAAATCTTTTGACACTACATGACCACTGAGTTAATATGTTGAAAAATCTATTTATTCAGTTCTCAAAATATGAAGACTGACAAAATAATCAGAGATGAGTATCATCTTAGCACCACAACTAACACTAGCAGAAAATATAAAATTATAAACTGAGAATTGATGGTGATCCTGAGAGCCATTCTTTTCTATCATGTTAGAAACCATCAACCAAAACTGTCACCATAGGTTTCTTCAGTGTATGAGTTGGCCCAACTGGATGACTATGTATGTATGTATCATGCATACAAGCCATACCAATGGAGCAAGAGGGCTGAAGATTTCAACATTTACTCCTTTAACATTCAATTTACTTAATTTAGAAACACTCAACCAAAACTGTCAATATAGGTTTCTTCAGTTTTTAAGTTGGTCCAACTGGCTGACTATCTATGTATCACGTGTACAGGTTGCACCAATGGAGCTAGAGGGCTGAAAATTTGAACGTTTACTCCTTATTATGTCTAGAAAAAAAAATTATTTGTTTTTAGAACCCACCCAAATACTTTTTAGAGGGGGTTCAATTTACAGTGCAAGTTTATGCTAAATTGATCCCTAGTTTGTGTCTGCTTGTTTTTTGAAAATTCAGACTTTTAGTGATCACTGCCCAACAAAATGTGCAAGTAACTTATTCATTGATGACCCCCTTTTCCAATTTTTTAATTGATCAACCCCAACGTGGCATGCTGCCAAAAGACGTTGGTCACGTGACGGTTTCTATTGAGTGACTAACCAAACCTGTTTTTCTTTCATTTCTACTTCCAAACTTTCCACTAACTTTTCGAACCTTGGGATTGTGAATACCTTATCAAATGTCAAATACACACCTAGATGACTCTCTTCTTTCTTTTTTAGCTTTTCCTTTAACTCTATGAATATGTATTGGCATGTCAACTACACAAGCTCCTAGATTAGATAACATTGTACTAACATCAAAAAGAAAAAAGAATTTAGGTTATTCATTTTCAAACCAAATTTCGTACATGACACAATATTATAAAAAGAATTAGGAATATCAACTCAAAGAAAAAAATTTGCCAAGTATATTTTAAAATTTAACATTATATGCAAAACGAAAAGAAAATTGCATATGCCAAACACTTTATCATCTTATGCCAAAGTTGGAAAAGGGGTGATCAATGAATAAGTTATTTCTCTCGCATTTTGTTATGGTGTGATCACTAAAAAAGGTCTGATTTTTCAAAAAAAAGTGGGCACACACTAGTGACCAATTTAGCATAAACTTACATTGCATATTGAGCCCCCCTCTAAAAACCTATTTTAGGGGGAGAGGATTTTTGAAAAACAAAAAACCCATTTGAGGGGTGTGTGTGTGCAAAATTTCAAGTTTCTACTATGAAGAGTTAGGGTTGGGCAAAGTTCGGATACATAGATACATATAAATGTCAGAACACATCAATAACCTAAACCCAACAATAAACCAGTGTTGTTGGTAGCAGTGATTAATATACAATTTAAACCATAAATGTACATCATAGTATTTTAAGACTAATATTTATTTTTAATTCAAATAATGGTTTACTGTTTTTAGAATTGCCATCAGTAAAAGAACTAATAGTATTTAATGAAGATATTTGTAATCATTGTCTTTTTCAAAATTAATTGGGAGTCAAGTGCTTTCTTAGAAAAGTTTCTTTAAGCAATATTATACACAGATTGTAAAAACATCTACATGTGTTCCATTAGAAAAAATAAGGCTATCTTTGAATAAGACATGTGTGGAGTATATCTTCAGACACCTAGGTTCAGTTTGCACCAAAGAACAAAGGTGAAGGAAAAATCTAATGAAAGAAATTGGAAAATTATAAGATAAAAGAAAGGACAATAAGAATTTGAACATCCATTTTTTTTCTGGAGAAAAAGGAAAGAATTCAATATATACTAGCATTTCAAGGGAAATTATGAATCACCGCCACCTATATATGCTTCTGTTTAACTTGAGAATTAAACAGTGGGGGTGGGCAGTGATCACTAAAATAGTCCAAATTTTCAAAAAAACAAGTGAGATCTGGACATTATTTGCCATAAGCTTACATTGTATATTGAACCCCCACTAAAAACCTATTTTGGGGGGAGAATTTTCAAAAAACAAAAAAAATCATTTTCCCTACTCATTGAGGGGAGTGTGTGTGCAAAATTTCAAGTTTCTACTGTGAACAGTTAGGGCTGGGCAAAGTCTGGATACATAGATAAATACATATATACATATAAATATCTGAACACATGAATAAGCTAAACGCAGCAACAGTATTTAAACCAATGTTGTAGGTAGCAGTTATTAAAAAGACTTGTATGTTTTTTTTTAAGAGAGAGAAAGTATAAACACCTATAAGATAATCATTTTGAGTTTGAAAAAGTAGATGTTAGCAACAATTGTACTTTCTATATACATGAATGAATAGCTTGGCTTCGTAAACAAAGATTTTGGGAGGATTTTCCAGAACTATAGGACCTTAGATGGCGGGGCCTGTACGTGGAATAGCGATGTGCACACGGTCAACCCCACCCTTTAAACCAAAGGTTTGCACATCTACCGTCCCTTTGATGAAGTATCACAACAGTAAGGGTGTCTGATGCACTCAGACGGAAGCAGATGCCCAAACTGGCTGTAGGGGTCTGCTACCCCCTCAGAGAAGTAACCTGACAGATTGGAGCCCAGGACCAAGCCACACCCCCGTAAAAAAAGGAGGGGGGAAAGGAAAGGCAATAATGTAAGCAACTGGAACAACAATGATAATAATGGGAATATAAGTATAAGTATATACCTATCTTTATCAGCCTGTTTAGCTCTGTTTAACTTGCTTGACTATTTTTTGCTTATCCTGGTATCTCGCCTGCTTGCACTTCTGATTTTCCCTTTTTGACAATTACATAGAAACAGGTAGCAGCATTTGAGAGTATATGTTTAATGTAAAATGAAATTTAAGAGTAAACTAATTTGACAATGTATATTGCTCCTATATATTGTTCAGGAATACATACCTACATAGCTTGTGAGGTCAGCCATTCTATTTTGGTGTAACTAGATGTCTGCCCAGAGCAGAGAATGTCCCCTGATCCTGACAACTATTGTCATAAAAGGTTATCTAGATTTTAGGTTAGTGCAGATTTAGCTTGATTAGTAAAGCTTTAACTTAGTTTGTCCAATTCTAGGCTTTTATGGCATTTTCTAGTGTTTAGAAAGTCTACTCACAAGACTCTATTTACAAAAAGAAAATCCCAAGACTCTAGTTAAGGAAAAGTAACCTTTCACCAAAGTCGCAACACTATATTTTAAAAAAATTTTAAATTGATTTTGGCATTAAATTACCCATCAAGGGTTGATATGCTGCTAAACAAATCAATCAATCAATCAACAACCCCGTTATCAATTGTTTTAGGCACAAACCAAAGTATATATATAATTACATATTGACAACATAGTTTTGTCTTGGTGCAAAGATAGTAAAAGTTTTGCAATATATAAATTATACTGTTGGTTTAAAGAGGGGTACTGATGGATGTAGACAAAAGCTTTTGGTTTAAAAGAGCTATCACGAGCACAGCTGGGTACGCAAATGCAAGCAATGCGTGCAAGTCCTAGCCACATATACATAATGTGCAATCAAAAACAATGCATGCATCTTTAATTAGAACAAACAGATACATATATGTACATATTGATCTTTTAAAACAAACTATCAATTCTAACTAATTATTAATAACGTTCATGTAGCCCCTACTTTCAATGGCAAAAATAATTAAAATAACATTATTATAATTTTATTATTTTTTAATCCGAGTATCAAAATAAAGTTTTAAATTATCCAATAATTTTAAATATCCTGTTTAATCCACTGTAACTTAAAGGTCAATTATCTAACATTTTGAAATGTAAAGGAAGTTAGACCTTTTAGAACTTTCCCATTCCATTCTGAAATAAGTCATCAAGTGAGGTCAAGGGGAGGTAACTTAGAGCCATCTCTCTTAATTACCATTGATTTTATAATAAATTAGGTGAATTACACTGCCTAATTTGTGCTTAAAAGTGTTTTTCTGATACACTAGGATAATCTAGTGTGATGATTTACTAACTGCGAGATGGTTTACCCTTTCTGCTTTGAAACAATAAAAAATTAAATTATGTATGGGACATTTTTCACATACCAATTCCCAGTTTCAGATAATACTGCATGTTCAGATTACATTTTAGGTCAATTTTTTTATTTAATGATTACATAATTTCTACTCATGTCTCTCACCATGAGGGAGAGATGGAGAGAAGGACGTTTAAAAACAATGTCATGACTTTGTGACACAATCACTTTGTAGATAATGATGTTATCCTGTTATTATTGTCATCAACTTTATTGACCGATTTTATTTTATACACATTAAACATAATAAAGTTACAAAACAGAAATAAAAAGCAGAAAATAAAAATAAGACTTGTCTATTTGAATAAATTATGTCATCAGTGTAATGTGAAATTCCTTATATTTACCTATGGATACTCCAGGTATATTGCCAGTGCTGCTGCTACGGCAAACAGGGTACTAGGACTGATGAAGTATACCTTTTCATATATAGACAAGGACTTGTTCCTTATACTATATAAGAGTTATGTCTGTTTGCATCTCGAATACTCTGTACAGACCTGGTCACTGTACTTGGAGAAAGATAAAAATCTTTTAGAAAAACTCCTGAGACAAGCAACTAAGTTAGTACCAGAATTAAAAAGTATAAGTTATGAGGATAGGTTAAAAGAGTTATGGTTAACATCGTTAGAAAATAGGAGGGATCAGGGAGACTTAATAGAAATGTTTAAGATTATGTGTGGTTTAGAATTAGCTAAGATTGTATTTTTTACTAGAAGGGAGTACAAGAGCCATACATATACAGTAGAAGTAAATAGAAGTAGATTGAATATCAGAAAATTCTTTTTTAGCAATAGAGTGGTATGACTATGGAATAGACTACCAGAATATGTAGTGCTATCAACAGATGTAAATGATTTTAAGAAGAATTATGATGTTTATTACACCACCGCAAATGTTGAAGGTCCTAGATATTGTGTAAATATGATTTATGATGTCTGCTTGGATATACAATTTGCATACTTTTTTTTCACTAAAATAAATGTTCTAAATTATTTTAAAGTTTCGATAAGAATTACTTCTTTCTGTAAATGGAGCCCAATTTTTTATATTGACTTCAAAAGCTTAAAGTTTCCATATAAAACAGAAGTTAACCTTTTTATTATTAAATGTAAACATACATTTAAGAAAATAGCCCAATATATTTTAGCTTTGTAAAAGGTAAAAGTTACAGCGAAAATACAGTGAATGGGTGAAAAATAAGTTTATCCATTTATCTCAATTTATCTATTTAATCTTAGATATACATGTGCATATAGGGGAAAGAAATTTCCTTTTCTTCTCTAAGTGTATCAACAATACCCTTTAGGGATTGAGATCTGCATTAAAATATTGTGCGCATTGAAATATTGTGCACAAGAAACCTAAAAACATTTTGGTTTTATTTTCTAATGTTCTATCTTCCTAGACATTTCATTTCCATAATATTGACTGTTCATACTTTACGTAGGACAATAAGCTAAATCCTCTTTGGGGACTGATGGGGACAAGGAATTATATTCTGCTTTTGTAATTTTTGTCTCTTGTACATTTGTCAAAGATAATGTAAAATTAAAAATGGCTATTTTATAAATGGCAGTTTTAAATTCTCACATACACAGCTACTTTTCAGATATTGTAATACATTTATTTGACTACAAAAGTAGGTCTCAAGCTTTATAATAAAACCTCACAATGAACTTATCTAGCTTTTCAAGATCCTGAGATATAAGATCTCAAAAATGGCCCGAATTGAAAAATGACAAAACTGCACCATTTTTAGAGGCAAAAAGGCCACAAAATGGAAAGAAAAGCCCCAACTATTTTAAACATGGCTCTTTTCAGTGGTTTTGCTTAGAAAATGGTGCAGTTTTGTCGTTTTTCAATTCGGGCCATATTTGATATCTCAGAATCTAGAAAAGCTAAAAAGATCCAGATTGTAACATTTTGTAGTGCATTGACCTTACTTTCCTCCTTGCCAGATAGAGTTCATGAAATGCACAGAGTTATGATTACTTAAAAATGGCTTCCTGGAAATACTGATGAAATTTGGAACCCAATTGACATCTTTTACTGAAAAAATAATATTTTCTATAGAGCTAGGCTGATAACATTTTCAAAATCTACATAAAAAGTTGACTATTTTTGCAAATTTTCAGAACAATCTGACTTCCTGTTATGGAATGGTGGCTAGTTGAAAATGGAAAAAAATAATTTGTCCGTCATCGGATGAAGTAGTCCTTGTTCTTGGATCCAGAGTGACTGGATGAGTAAAAAATATTGAGCTAAAATTTTACTGGACTTCATTTCAGACCCTAAAGAACCTGTGACCAAAGTTAGAGCAGTATCAAAGATGGTCGAGTGGGGACCATTGGTCCACTTGACATGGAATGACCCTAAATTTATTTATCTACATTGTGTACAATATCTCATTATTTTTTCCAAAAATATATAAAAATCCCAAATCCCCTTTTTTTGAGTGTATAATTCTAAAGTATGGAACTCATTTCCAGATAAAAAATAGTATAAAATTTACAGGCTATCATTAAAATCTGAAGAATAAAAAAAGTAATCTTTGCATGTTGCTAAGAACATATTCTTTTGTTTCCTATCAATCTGGTTCTGAAAATAAAATAAATCAATGTTTGCCTTGAAGAAAACGCAGCCAACAGTTTAAAAATATCCAAAAGTTTCTTGCTTCAAGAGACAAATCTAAAATCTATAAACACAACAGAGATAAATCATATTTTTCAGCAAGTTAGTCTTTGAAAGCCTTGAAAAATAAAATTGATTATAAGAAAGAATTAATAAAATGGAAAATAAAGAATGAGAAATGGGGGAATCAATACAGATAAGTAGTATTGGACAAGAAAGAGAAATAGACAGTGAATAATTCAGATTATGGATATTACCTTCGGCTTGGATGTTATCAATAAAACAATATTCAGTTGACAATAGAAAAGTTTAGAGGTCAATATTATTATTATTTGCATACCCACTCAATACAGTACACAACACAGGGTTGCATTTAATGATAGGCCATCCCAAAATAGCTTGGTTCCTTCAATCATTGCTGCAGACAACAAGGTGTACTTCTGACCTTACCCACTCTTCGTGCAATGGCTACCTAGTCTCAAGTCTATTTTAAACCTGCCTCATCTGAGGACATTTGTTAAATTGCAGGTGGCCACCTCCAATTCCAGGTAGGTTCACCCAATCGAGATTCCAGCAATCTTGAGTATATTTGATTAATATTCATTTTCCAGAAAATACAAAATACTTAATGAATAATTATCTCAAGAATCTTAAATAGAAACCCATACAGTTTTTGTTCAAAATGATTAAAAAACATAATCTTTTATTACCAGAAGCAAAAAAATAGACATTGGTCTAACAAGACAAGTGGGTTTGTTTAATTTTCCAATATATCACTACAGAAATGCGAGGATGAGTTCTCATTGTCAAAGAAAATTCATATGCAGAAATTTTAAATTTATGTCATCAGATTTACACCATGCTGTGGGGACATGTATGATATGGGGCAAAACTCTTTCTTCTACTTGTTAGTCTTCTTAAAGTGTCTCAAGAAAAGAATAAATAGAAAGATGTCTTAAATACATCAACCATGTTCTTTTATTTTCAATCTCTGCAGATTGAGTAATATTTGGATAATTCCTGTGAATGTGCTGGAACAAAGCAGTCACATCAAGCAGTCTGACATTGGTAAAAAAGATCAAATTTGGGGTTTTTTGTTGCCTGGTAGATAATGCAAATACAAGATCACACTTCTACACGTGATCAGGCCATGAGTGAAATGTATTATCACGCCTAGAGGTGTTATCAGGGAAGAAAGAGTTAAAGTATTGACTGTTTAAACTTCAATGTCCACTGAATTTTTGATCAGTCAAAAGAGTATAAATATTGCTAACATTTTAGTGACATTTACCAAAGGTTTAACATTTTTTACATGCGCATGTAAATGCATTATCACAAACTCATTATCATCCCCATTGATGTGTACGGATAACCAAGTTTGTACATCTGATCATTTTATAAAGGATAGTAATTTATAATATTTTTGTACCACCTGAGTTTTTCTTACTGTGATGAACAAATTTACAACCAATAGCTTGCAAGTGCAGAAAACAAGTCACTGCTTTGTTTTACTTCTACCGGGATCTACCGTAAGATCATCCATGTGCAGTTATTTTAGGCGGGTGGTTATTTGGGATGAAATCTTTGTAGATGAAAATTTGAAAGCTTTTAATGCTCTTTAGTATAAAAAAAACTGGACAACTTGAATACGCATATAATTAAGACATCAAGTTCAAAATATCTGTCAATTCATTGTAAAAAGTTGCTTCAAAGAAATTAATTCGCTCGATACGTCTT
>VCCN01006291.1:799983-810547 GCA_006491835.1 Architeuthis dux
CTATTCTACCAATGCAGAGGACCCAAGTTCAGATAAATAATCAGAATGGAAAGATTGAGTTACTTTATTTTTTTAAACAACAGACAATATTATACTGCAAAAAAAAGATTACTTAACAATAGCTTAGAAGAAAACATTTTCTTTTATCCCTTTCTGCTAAGCTACTATCTCATCTCTTGATCGTGGGAGAACAAACCCAGTTTAACATAAGCACAGACTGACAATTTTGGTATGTTGATATCTATCTAAGGCCAATGCTTCTCAAATTACCCAGAATCAGGGTAAAAGCGCTTTATCTTTGGGTACTGACACACCTTGAAATACATATTAAAACTTTCCTGGTGATTTCAATGAGGTATAGAGCAGTGGGCCTCCGTTACAGAGGTTTGACTTTACACCCTAAACTGATCTTATAAACACTGATTTGCTAGAGTTTAAATTTATATCTAAATTTCTAATTATAATTCAAATCTTAATTTTCATCTTTTGTCTTCTCCAGAATGAGTGCTAACAAACGTCCTTATGTGCCAGACTTCATTGAGCTCAGTTTCACCTATATCTAAGTCAAGAGAGTGCTGGAACCACAATATGTTGTGTGCTCTGTCACTCTATGCAATGAGTCTATGAAAAAGAATAAGCTCCAAGACCATCTGAAACGGAAACGTCCAACATTGTTGTCTAAGCCTCCATCATATTTTCAATGTTTAAAAGCAAAAAGCAAAAAGCAAACTTTGAGGTGGTTTACCTTATTGCAAAATCAAAAATGCCACATATAAGGGGAGGAAATGTTCACTATGCACATCAACAAAATAATGTGTGGTCAGACCAAGCACCGAAGGAGGCAGCAGTTTCAATATCAAATAGTGCCGATAGTCACCAAATTGGAATTATTGTTGGAGACAATAAGGCAGAACTTGTTAGTTGTATCAATCGGAGTGGTAAGGTTGCTATTCAACTCGATGAAATCATTGCTGTCTCTAGTGACTTGCAGTTAATATTCATTTAGCAAAGAAGGTTTTATGTGGTATTCCTGTGTAGGGATTACCAGTGATGGTGCTCCCTCAATGTTGAGTCTGTGTTTAGGCTTTATAGCTCATGCAAAGCAGCATAACCCCAAAATTGTCAATTTTATGTTTCACTGCCAATCTCTGATCATCAAAAATCTTATCCCTGGACAAGATAGATGCTTACAGATCCTTGTGTCCTGAAACTGATTCATTACATAAGAACCTTGTTTCCTACATGGTCCCTGTTGGTTCTCAAAAGGGAATACAGGGATACCTTGATTAGTGCGGTTTTTTGTACTTTTCAAAACAGCACTGTTCAAGGTTTTATTATAATTTAATTGTTTTCTTTTCAGCTTATACTTAGTAACATTAATTTGTACAGCAATACTGTAACCGTACCACACTATTCAAGATATTGCTATATTGTGAATCGCTTTTGGAAGCTGAGGACTGAAATGGAGATATTGTTGGTTAAAAAGAAGAATGGTCTCATTGAAAGAATTTCCACAAGAGTTATTAGCTCAGATTAGCTCAGATTAGTTATTTAGTTGATATTTTCTCCCACATGAATGAACTTAATTTGCAATTTCAAGGAAAAATGGAAAATATAATTTCTGCAAGTGAAAAATAGCAGAATTTTCAAGAATTGTGGCTAAAAAAAGGCAGAACAACATTGCATCCTTTCCCGCCCTTTCTTTGTTCTTGGACGATGCTGATGGGGTTGATGGGGTTGATTTCAGTGAAATCAAGGATGACATGATCACCCACTTCATAAAACCATCTTTGCGTTTTAAGGAATACTTTCCTGAACTAAAAAGATCTTTAAATCATTGGATTGTAAACCCATTTCTGCATGATTTTACTGAAATCCCTGATAGTGTTAATAGTTTTGCAGAGCAAATGATCGAGCTTAGGTCAAGCAGTCACTGCAAAATGTTATTTGACGAAAAGAAAAACCAATCAGAGTCTTTCTGGTTAACAATTCAAAATTTACCCCCGTAAAGAGCACAAAACAAAACTGTTTTCTGAACCCTGAATACGATCAGGGGTGTTCTTTGTCTCCAATTGCCCCCAATTTTGATGAACTAGTAAATAAGATGGAGCAGTCTCATTTTTCTCATTAGCTGGGTGATGAAATATTCATAGTGAATGATTACCAAATTTATCAATGGCTGCTAAAACCATGTTTAAAATAAGCACGTTAATCAAACATATCATTTGCTTCCCTTTTTTTAGGCATCTCTCTTCATTCAAAGGAAGTAGAGTTTTCTGTGCAAGTTAGTGTTTTACGTACATTGGATCAAATGGACTTTCTGGTGAGTATTTTTGGGTAATGAAGCCAAAACATTGAGAAGGGCTTATTCAGACCATATAGTGCCAAAAAAGTATTTACAAAATTGTTTAATAGTGAAAATGCCTGTATCTTCTGTCTGAATTCTTTTAGATGAGGATCATCAATATGTATAGATTTTTTTCTTCAGACTGTTTCAGCCATTGTACCCTACGGCCTTCTTCAGGTGGGTGTCGTAAATGGGGAGAATTCAGAATGCTGGCACCAGTTTTGGAAATTGACATCATTATGACACCAAAAATGATCAGCAATATGATTATGACTTTGCTCCCACCTGAAAATGACAGCGGAATGAGGGCATTGTACCCCACGCTCCGATGAAGGTCCCTCGTCCCAGCATTCCAAACCCTCCCTATTTATGACACCCACTTGAAGAAGGCCATAGGGTACAATGGCTGAAATGTTGTGTTCAAAAGATGAACCAAGACGAGCACAACAGTCTGAAGAAAAAATCTAAACATATGCCTGTATCTGCGTTATCTTTTATTTTGCAGTGAATAAAGACAAGACATATTTTTCAACATAACAAATGGGAATAAAACACCAGTAGAGTTTATAAGTTTATCTTGATATACAGTGAAAATGTGCTTTGTATAAAGGTGACTAATCCAATGAATACACAGGCAGATATGGGAGTATCAAGTTAATGCGATTGACACAATCGCATCACATTGTGCTATAAAACTATCCAACAAAACAAATAAAACTCTTTTTCTGAGAAGACCATGTCTAATTGTTGGTCAGAATGTGAATGGAGTTAAGATGTTGGCAGAGGTTCGATCAGTGAAAACATATACAAACTAAAAATAGGTTTTGAGAAGGGCTTGGCCAAAATCATGAGAGGAGGGGACCATGATGTGTTGGAGTATTATTGTGGAGACTTGCTGTCACTTAATCTCCACTGAAATCCAGCAGTCACTACCGGTGTGAAAACTCAACGAGTACAAATAACAACAACAACAATAATAATAAGTATTCCAGACAACATCAACATCCCCGCAGTCCTGATGATCACCCTACTCAGAACAGCCCACATATTGAACAAAATACAGTCAATAAAATGACAACCATATAGCACTTTAGGACCATAATTTGGACCCGGCTCTACAGGATGCAAAATGAAGCATTAAAAAAGAAGAAGAAGAAGAAGAAGAAGAACAAGAACAACAATAACAAGAAGAAGAACAATAATAATAACAATAACAATAACAATAATAATAATAATAATAATAATAATAACAATAACAATGCTAATTGTATTTATCTGCCTTTTTTGTGATAAATACAACAGGACATATGCTTATTGTGATTGCAGAAAGATTATACGTATAACAGATTCTGTCAGTAACACTTGCATTAATTCCTGACCAATGACAATCCCTTTTTTCCTTATTTTCAATGTATAATATATAGATTGAGAGGTGAAACAAAAAAAACTTTGGCTAAAAAACTGCATAATTCAATGTTTAATCATCAATTTCTTTTCCTTAGTGCCAAAAATATTTAATTTGTTAGTACAGAAAATGATTAAAGTTAAGAGGATGGAGTATTGGTAAAGTCAGTGGGGGAGTGATGGAGTATTGGTAAAGTCAGTGGGAAAGATTGCCTACATATATGCAGTCAGTTCTAAAATATAAGTCTCATTATTGTTTCATTTTTTCCATATTGCCAGAATTTTCTGTGTCACTACACATAATAATAGGGTAGTTTGAGTGAAGTTAATTTGTCTTATATGTTTAATAAATCTAACCTGTGGTATCAAATGTAAACAGATAGTTTTAGATAAGATCTCAATCCTAGCCTTAGGCCTATAGAGAGAAAGAAGCACAGAAAATAGTATGTTACACCTCATTACTACTTTCACCATAAACAACTTCTGAATATAAAATTCAGGCAGCATTTAATGGTTCTTTAATGAACATTTCTTAAACTGCTTCTTTGCATGAATTCCTTCCCATTGTGTTTCTATTTGGTAGGAGAGGGAAATATTAATTCATACATGTGCATCAACTCCATTAGCAGAAAGAGCAGCAATCATTTTGCTGATATGAACAGGCTATTTCTTTTTAATGTTGTACAAAATCAATCCAAATTGATTGAGGAAATTATAACAATTTTGAAACTTGGAAACAAGGCCATTTATTTACTCTTACATTTTTTCTTTAAGGTGATAAACTACTTTAAAGTAAAAAGAAAAAAAGGAATACATTCTTGTAGGTAATTCATATTTGATTAACAAAGTGTGGCTGATTTTGTTAATATTTCAATGTTTATTCACATCATCCTCAGAACATCTTGAAAATATCAACAAAGTCAAATATACTTCAGAGTTAGTTTCATCCTTTATGTTTTAAACTTATCCGATAACTTTATAACCAGAACAAAATTGTGAAATTTTGCACTTGTTTCATAGAAATGAATGTAGCATTCAGTTAAATGTTTTAAACCAGTGGAAAGAGCAATTTATGAAAGAATAAAACTTGTCTTCATCTATGTTGTAATTAAAGCTGATCCATAAACTCAGTGTTCAAAGCTTTACCTTGGCACTTTTTCATATAGCCATGAAAAATTCTTTCCTTTCCAATGGGTAAGAAATGGCATCAAATAGAATATGTCAACTGTCTTCTTGCAGAAATGGTTCTATAATCCCAGCTATTCATAGAAAGAATCTCCAAAATTAAACTGCCAACTTTGGTGCATATGTGTATGTGCGTGTGTGTGTGTGTGTGTGTAAGTGATGCGGGCGTGTGTGTGTGTTCGCGCGCGGTCGTGTGTTACTGTCAATTATTTTCATATAGTAGCTGGGTTAAGGGGAGGCAACCCATGTTATATTCGCTGTGTGGAGATTGCAAGTAAATGTAATCTAACTGAGAGCTTTCCTTAATCTGCTTGTAAGCTATTTATATAGTTTAGATTTTTCAGTTTCAGATGTGTCCATACATATATGTTTAAAGTCTGTAGATATGTGAATAATGTAGGTAGTAATGTCTGACTTGATTACCTCCTGAATAGTTACTAAGCATAACAATAATAGCTGACTAAATTAACTATGGGTAATGATAAACAACTATAATTTCAGTTATATTTTTAAAATAGAAAAAATTGAGGATGATTTTTTACTTTTATTTCAGTAGGTGATGGTTAAACTACCAAATATTTTTTTTAATAATATTAAATAAAGTATTTATAGTACACTTTTCAACAACAAATGTTTAGCTAAAAAAAGTTAAATAAAATAATGTCTCAATAAATTTATATTTACTGAGCAAGAGGGATGAAATTAGATTTTGATTTACCTTCTTTGAGTTTTATATTTAAAATTGTACCTCATTGGAGTCAGGTCTAAATGACTGCTTTTAATAATATTGGAAGTTATCAAGGACTATGAGTGAAAACAAAACAATCTTATATAGCCTGTAGTACATAGATATTGCAATATACTTATGGATATAAACAAAATATTTGCCCACTTCCATTATTCAGCAAATAATATATAATTTGACCAAACCCCAAAAAGAAAAGAAAAACATGTTTGTGCACGTATAAAAATATGAATATATGTAATATGTAGCTCTGTCAGTGTGCATGCATGTGTCTATTAGATCATTAAAATCAATCAGATTTTCTTAGGAGCAGGAAATTATACTGCAAATGTAATAGAAATGTGTCCATTACTTTTGGATACTAGGCAAACAATCTACTTCTATCTGAGAATTTAAAAGAGAAGACAAATATAAAGTAAAGGAGACACAAAAAATGAAGGGGTTTCTAAAAAAAGAGAGAGGTTTCTAGGTGACTAGACAATTTAAACTTAAATCCTGTAGATGATCAAAAACTGTGTTGTACTAACCACCTAAATAATCAATTTACCCACATGTCCAACAACTAAATAAATGAACCTATATAAGTCTCTTCTGGCAATCATGGAGTTTCTAAGAGCAAAGATTTTTACTTTTCTATTCAATTGACCGATTTAAGTGCTACCCAACAAAAAATATCCTTTTTCATTGTCATTTAGACTAAACTTTGCTTTCTAGTATAAATAATGTTGGCCAAAATAAAAATATATGTTGATCACAAAAATCAAAACAAAGTAAATACAATACAGTAGACTAAAAATAAAAACATTGTCCAATTTTAACTCTGAAAAACACGCTTTTTAAAAGTAACAAACAAGTAATTTAATTTTATTTTTATTTCCATGGGTACATTCAAATCTTCCTTAGTAAACTAAAAGCAGACCACATTTCATGTTGTTTGTTATTGGTTATTACATAAACAAATGTTTTTCGGACTTACATCTTATTTTTTCATTAAATATTCAGTAAACTTGGGAGTTTCGTTATTAAGTGCTATATATTTGTTTTTTATATTACGTGAGAAGTAATTTATTAATTATTTTTAGAAAGTCAAAATTTTTTAAAAAGTTATTTTGATCTATGTTAATTTTTACTCACTTTGTGAACAGACAACAATCCATTGTGTGAAAAAAACAACCCAAAAACAAAAAAACACCAAGCTTTTAAAATGGAGATAAAGCTTTAAGTCTTACTGCCATTTTTTTTTATTTTTAAGTTTTCAACTAAAACTAAATTTCTACATAAAAACTGTGAATTGCACCAATTCTATGTTTAAATCAACTCTGACAACAATTCATAAAAAATTAGATTTTAATATTTTTTATTGTTCATTACATCTGATAAAGACAAAAATCAAAAAAATTCCTTCTTATAAAAAAATGAATACAAAAGTAAAAATCTTAGCTCCTTTAGCAGCCGATACAGTGAGCCTTGAAAAAGAGTTCCAATGAAATCATCCAGTTTTGACGGATAGAAACCTCATGATTGCTCTTCTTTTTTTTTCAAATCCTTTCCCTCTATTGTCTGTTTTTATCTTTATTCCCTCTTTCAGGTTTTTCTGTAACAAATCTAAACTAACAGAAAATCTGTTCCTATCAAAAATCCCCTCTACTCTTATCCTATTGAAAAATATACTCAAGCAAAATCACTATCTTCAAGGTAGTATTATTAGTAGCAATAAATTACCTTCAGATTTATAATGATGTGCTTCCTGAAATGTTTGTGTTGATTTTAAATAAATTTAACTGAGCAAATTTCTCAAAGCATTTTTAGAAATATTGGACTGCTTTTAAAATCGTATCAAGAGCAATATTTCAACGTTAGAACAATGAAAGATGAAGCAGAATGTAATGGATTTACAAGGACAAAAATAAACTGATTATAGTTAACATGGTATGAAAAATTGAAATGCCTAATCAAACTAACCAAATTTATACCAACATAATACAGGTACACCATAGATTGTATTGCACCTTACTGGATTATCGATTTTGCCAGACAAACAGGTCACATAATAATAATCCAATACTATAAAATTGACAAATATTTGTTATCTTGTCTTATAGACTCCGAAACTGCTGCAAATTTGTCTATAGGGGTAACTTGACCCTGGGACTAACATAGGATAGGTGGCACTGAACTCTGAGGTCTCTAGAGGTCAATTGAGGGTCAAAATACTTAACTGCTTTAATTTGTATGTTTCTATTTAAAGATTCTAAAAAAATAATTGGTAGTGATAATGTTTGTTATCTTGCATGTATATGTCTTATAGACTCCTAAACGGCTGCATCCTAGGGGCTGCAATTCATCTATAAGGGTAACTTGACCCCAGGATTAACAAAGTATAGGTGGTGCTGACCTCAGATGTCATATTTAATGCAGGTCAATTTAGGGTCAAAACTATTTTTTTCAAGTTCAAGCTCCAACGGAGAAAATCAAAAACATTTTTTCCTTTTAATTTCGTTTTCAATTTGTTAGACTTTCTTCAAACATTTAAAAAATTTGTCATATATGAGAATATTTTTTAAAAGGTTTTAGCAGAGGGTTTTTTATTTACAATGTAACTATAATGCTGAAGTGGACCATTACTTTACATCCATTGTAGGAAATCAGCGGAGGTAAATTTCTCTTTCTCTCAGTGCTTATTTGTTTGGCAGTATTTAAAAAAAGTAATCTGACCCTAACAGACAATAAAACAGGGTTTTTTTATAGCAAAAACCCTAACCCTAACCAAAACACAACAATGAAACATGGACACTATTTAAATCCGATGATCTGCTCTGACATGCAAATTACTAATGCCGAAAGTGAGCATATGAATTATAAGTTTTGAGCAAAATTAGGTCCTATGCGGGTCTGCTCGCAAGTGTGCGTGGGCCCAACAGGGTTATGTGAGTGTGAGTGTGAGTGCATCCCTCCCAGTTAGGAGTGAATGCGGGCCCGACTGCTAGCACACACACCCCATATTTCATTAAAATATCATTTGCTTTCCTGTGTTGTTATATTTGAAGTTTTATTTTTACGGGCAATGCCAGGTACCCCAGCTAGTGCACAATAAAATTGCCAGTAATGATGCTCATTATCCTTGAGGAATGTTCTGATGAAAAATGTTGTGTTTCCTCTGTATAGGAGAAGTCTAGAATATTCTTAGATACCTTAGATGCTATGAGAAGTTCAAAAAGAAAAGCCTCTCCATTTTTTACATTTTTTTCCTTTCAATCATCTTGACTTTTACAAGCCTCCTACCAAAACTGCTAAATTGTTTTCCATTATTGATGTGAGCATCTGTCTGATCTCATTTAGTTTTATCAATAGGCATGCAACAATACCCTGTAGAACAGTGGTTCCCAACCTTTTTGAGTCATTCTCCACTTTTGTCAGTAAGATTACTAGTATTACCACCCTTCCATTTATTAAGTTGCAACAAAGAATAATTTCAAATAATAACTTTATTTTATGTATAATTAGACAGCTCCATACTAAGAATTAGTTTAATTTTATAATTGTACAGCTGCTGCTGTGTTTTTGTTACTCAAAGAAAGCAAGCAAAAATAATTAGGAACACATCATTTGAAATTCCACTTTATTACAAAAAGAAAAAGAAAAGAATTCTGCTATCATAATTGATATACACATCAATATGAAATCTGTTCTTGTTTTTTTGCAACTAGTTCTTCCATCTGTGGGTCTATTAGTGAAAGAGCACATCTTAAATCATTCTCAACCTGGAGCTTATTTCGAGCCTTCGACTTGATAGATAGAAGTGCAGAAAACCCTAGAAACTCTAGACTGGACTTTTATTTTTTACCTAATAGCCATATTCCCCCCTTGGACTACCCACATTCGCCCCCAGTTGGGGACCACTGCTGTAGAACAATGACGTAGACCTGTTTGTGCTTTTTAAAGCATGATCTTATTTTTCAAGCTACTGAGGTGAAAATTTGCATCCAGATCCTGATAATACCTGATAAATCTTGAGAGTGGATGACACTTATTTTCAAGATAATTAAGGGCTTCAATTCACGTTTTGTTTTCCTATCTTGATTATGATAATAATATTCCTTTAACTTTAGCTATAAACCAGATTTGAATACATGTGGGTGATTCTTCTTAAAGAGCAAATACATTTCTTGCAACTATGTATGTTTTGTAACAGATGTATGTTTTGATCATAACCAAATGAAGAAAAATTGAATTTTATAATTACACACATATAAGTTATATGTGTGTAATTATAAAATTCAATTTTTCTTAATCTGTTGTTGTGTGGTTATAATATAACCATACAACAGATTAAGGGTGATTTGAAATAGTGAAGCAGTTGCTGATGAAATATATGCTCTAAAAGGGAGGCTGTAGTCCAAAAACGTTTAGGAAACCCTTATATATAATCAAAAAGTAGTACTGTTATTAGTCTTCCCATCCAGAGTGTGGTATCGGTGCTGAATATGTCTGCCTGTTGTATGTATGTATGTTACAAGTTGTAGGCCACAGTTTTGCACCTAGGAAGGTGAGATTTGGCATATGGCTATATCTTTTCTAGCCAAAGGTCATGCAACTTTTTCTGACTGTATATGTGAGTGGATCAAATGTTTGTTTGTTTTGTTTTCAAATTTTACTGAATTTTCACTTATTTTATTAAAACAAGTTATTTATAAAGATTTGAATTGATTTAAGTTTAAATTAATTATGAATAATTTCTTTCAGAAAAGAGTGAAAGAATGATAAAAGTATGTTCGTTTCTACCTTTATGAATTATTTTTAGAAGATAGTTAATGAACCATCTTCCTAAATGGTACGAGGAGTGTGTGTAAACAAGAAAAATTAAACAAAAAGATGAAAAGGTT
>VCCN01006291.1:810647-821361 GCA_006491835.1 Architeuthis dux
TTGGGGGATGGTTAGATTTGGTGTTAATGTATAATGGGGTTTTCTTTGATGAATGGTTTGCATGTCTTATCATTTAGATTAAAGGTGAGATCTAAATAATTAGCTGTCCGTATATTGGATTTTATATCCACTCTAAATCCGACACTTTTTAGAGCCCTAATTATGCGTTTTTGTATTCTACTGATTTTCGGACAATTACTATTTCTAACCACCATTAGCCCGTCGTCCCTATATAGCCCCACCTCAACGCTATCACTCAAAGTCACTCTGCCCACCTTTAGGGTCCCTCTTCAGACAGGCATATAGCACTCTTTCGGACACCGTCGCTGAACATATCCGTTCTACGGACTTATATCTGGAAATATATTTACCTAAAATATTTCTCCGACTATCAATATATATATATATAGAGAGAGAGAGAGAGAGAAAAATTTGCCGGTAAGACTTGGCAGAGGTTAGCACAAGATAGGTTGTCATGGAAGGAGATGGGAAAGGCCTTTGTCCAGCAGTGGACTTACAATGGCTGATAATGATGATGATGATATATATATATATACCCACACACACTCATCCATACATATGTATATATGCATATAAATGTTCCAAAACAATAAAGTTTTCAGATCAATTAATCTAAAAATAAAGTTTTCAAATCAATTAATCTAAGAATTAATTAGATGAATTAATTAATTTCAGATCAGTTAATCTGAAAATGACGCTGCTAAACTTGTTTAGAATATATTCTTGAGAGTTGAAAAGAGACAACAATAAAAGAGATGAACCTCAAGTAGAACTGATTCAAAATGGAGACAGGTTTCCCTTGATTAACGTGATTAATTAATCCTCAGATGTTTCTGCTTATATCAAATACAACAATCATGACAATATATTTATGTATAGTTACTATTTGGAAAGCATTTGGTATGAACAGAGATATTCTGAAGAGCACCTTGCCAATGTTCCTAAAGCGTAAAGTATATAACGGCTGCATAATACCAGGCATGACTTATGGATGCAAAACATGGAAATTAACAAAATGAGCTGAAAACTAACAGAATAGCAGAGATCCATGGAAAGAGCAATGCTAGGAATAACTCTAAGAGATCAAGATGGATCAGAGGGAGGACTAGAGTGAAGGATATTATACAAATAATTAAGCAGCAAAAATGGAGATGGGCTAGTCACCTAGCAAGAAGAGATGATAATAGATGGGGGAAAAGACTAACTGATTGGTGCTCATGAGACAGTAAACACAGTAGGAAAAGACCAGACACAAGATAGGGGGACGAGATAGAAAAGTTTGTCAGTAAGATGTGGCAGAGGTTAGCACAATCTAGGTCGTCATGGAAGATGTGAAAGGCCTTTGTCCAGCAGTGGACTTATGACGGCTGATGATGATGATGATGACTATAGAAAGTACATGATATTCTTCTAAAGAAAATAACAAATGTGAAAAAAAAAATGCTTATTGAATACATTAAAAGTAGTTTTAGCAACATTTACTTTCAGAGAAAAATCATAAATTGATGTTTTGCTGATAAAAATAAACATTAACGATAGAAGTAAACATTGACTATGAAAGAATCTAAACATCTACTTTATAATTGATGAAAATTTGTTTTTCATTTCTTTAGACAAAAATTTGGGCTTTTTATTCTTAGCAAAGCCAAGAAAAAAACTTAAAAACAAAATTTTAATTACGTTTTTAAAATAGGGTGTCGATTTCCTGCCGGATATTTCTAATCATTCGTAAATCATCATGCTGTTCTTCCAAAGTCGTCTAAGATGTAAAATAAAATTATTTTTGAGAAATTCCATTGGTTTTTTTTTTACTTTCAAATGGTCAAATGATAAAGAACAATAATGTCTGTCAGCGAAAAAAGACAAAAATAAAAAATAGCATAAAATCTAAATCAACATATGTTTAAGTAATTTTATTTTGTTTTTTTTTTGGCAATATGAAATATAAATACTTTGAGACAATAAATATTTAGATTCTTAAATATTACCCAAGAAAAATAACCTTCAATGAAAAAGTTTTCTGACATAACGTCCAAGGAGGAAATGTCCGTCGGCAAAAACGTCCGGATATGGTTTCATCCACTTTGAAAATTTGGCGATATCGTAATCATTTTCTTCATTTTCTGCAGTTCAGGAGGATATCTCAATGTAGCATCTTCATCGGCACTCGCTACTTCTCCTGTTATTCTAATATTTTTCATTCCCGCTCTAGATTTAAAGTTTTCAAACCAACCCCTGCTTGCTGTGGATGTTACATTGTCCGCTTTATATTCGTTGATAACATGTGGTGTTTGGTCTGGAGTACAAGATGTTTTAGTTGAAAATAAAACAAATGAAACGAAGAGATCAGTTTCTTTATTTTGAAATTTCTAAACTGCATTAATCAAAATTTATACAGCGCATATAAAGGGATGGTCGCAATTAATTTAACCTCGTTAATCAAAATTTGCATTTAATAAAACCGTGTTAATTAAGGGATACCTGTAATTATTTTCTGAATAAGAAAGTAAACTCTTTGTTGTAAAAAAAGTCTGAATTTTCAAAAAAACAAGCATGAAACAAATTAAGTATCAATTTAGGATAAACCTACATTGCAAATTGAACCCTGTACTAAAAACCTATTTAGAGAGTGAATTTTCAAAAAAACAAGCATGACACAAACTGAGTATCAATTTGGGATAAACTTACATTGCAAATTGAACCCTTCACTAAAAACCTATTTAGAGCGGGAATTTTCAAAAAACAAAAAAAAAATGTTTTTTCTAGACATAATAAAGAGTAAATGTTGAAATTTTCAGCCCTCTATCTCAATTGGTATGGCCTGTATGAGTGATACATACATAGCCAGCCAGCTTGCCAGCCGGAAACCCATGTTGACAGTTTTGGTTGACGGTTTCTAATATACGCACATAGAGTAGAATTATTGGGCAGACAATTACAGCGTGATACATACATAGCCAATCAGCTAGACGGACCAGTTTAAAAACTGAAGAAACCTAGGTGACAGTTTTGGTTGATGGTTTCTAATACTCACATGTAGTAGAATTATCGGGCAGACAATTACCGTGTGATACATACATAGCCAGCCAGCTAGACGGACCAGTTTAAAAACTGAAGAAACCTAGGTGACAGTTTTGGTCAGTTGATGGTTTCTAATACTCACATAGAGTAGAATTATCGGGCAGACAATTTCACAAAGGATGGAAGGAACTCAAACATCCTCGTAGCCATCAATATCTGATAAAGAAAATTAACAACACTTCTTTTAATTAATCATGTATTGATTACCTACAAGCATCTTTCTTTTAGGTTACTTCCATCTGTTAAGCAACAGAACAAGAAAAATATCATTCTTGATTTGTCTTTTAAGTTACATTTTATAGCACAAAATAATGAGAGTTCAGCTGATTTGTTAGCCAGCTATTGGATATTGGAGGGGGGGGGGGTAGAAACCACCAATCAAAACTGTCAACATAGGTTTCTTCAGTTTTCAAGTTGGCTGGCTATGTATGTATGTACCGTGTGTACAGGCCACACCAATGGAGCTACAGGGCTGAAAATTTCAACATTTACACATTATATCAAGAAGAAACATTTTTTTAAAAATTCCCCCTAAATAGGTTTCTAATTCAATTTACAATGTAAGTTTATGCTAAATTGATCCCTTAGTTTTTGTCTGCTTGCTTTTTTTGTTGAAAATTCAGACTTTATTTTAGTGATCACTGGCCAACAAAAGGGGCGATAAGTAACTTATTCATTGATCACCCCTTTTTCCAATTTTTTAATTGATCACCCCCATGACGGCATGCTGCCAAATGACATTGGTCACAAGACGGTTTCTATTGAGACCTGTCTTTTTCCGTTTTTTAAAACCTTTTTTATCCAACGAAAAAGTCATTGCTGCCATCTTTTTTTCACTAAAATTAGGAATAAATTGGTCTGTAATTTAGGTGTATATGTCAAGATTCCAGGCTTCACATCAGCAGAGGCATTTTCCTCTAAGTGAATACCAACTAGCAGGCAATTTTCCATCTATCTCTGCAGCAATACCAAATCAACATTACATTTCCTTTCAAGCTTTTTTGCCTCTTCCAAGATTTATCTCCCCAAATTTTTCCTCAGAAATTTAGAAACCATAAAAATGAAATGTTTTGAACTAGATTGTCTGTGATAAAGAAATTAGTCAATCAAGCTGACATTCTTCCAATGAATTGATTTTTTAAATAGTAAGGATTCAAATGTCTATTGAAAGATAGACCTGAATTCAATCTAGCCTCCCACTCTCAGCTCCCAAAAGTTGTACTTCACACTTTGGCTCTCCTCACTCTTATCAAGGCTTATTCAAGAATAATTCAAAATGGAGATTGCCTCTCCAGAATTCTTTTTGTTACAACACTGTCCCCACTCCGGATGCTTTCAAGAGAAATATGATATTTTAAGGCAGAATGTAAAAGCTTTATATAGACTAATTATTGAACAATTAGACTTAAACTATGAGAAATATCATCTTGAATTAACATTATTTTTTTTCATTTTAAACAGTTAAGCACTCAAGAGAATACACTGAAACATTTACTTTAAAAAAAACTGGCAATAATTTTAATAAAATTTGAGAACATTTAATCATTACTAGCTCCTTATAACTATTAATATAATGCCAGCAATTGTTTGTTTGGTTGTATACATCTTATGGCTGGCCAAAAAGCTGGACCCTGGGTGCTGAAAACTAGTTTATGAACAATAGGTGGCACTGACCTCCAGGGTTACTAGAGGTGACCACACCCCAATTTAGAGACAAAATTGCTATTTCTTGCCAAACTGCAGAAAGGGACATATCTTTACGTGATACTGCATAAACCGGAGGCATCTACGTATTGTGAGTAAACATCTACGTATTGTATGTAAACATCTACGTATTGTATGTAAGCATTTATTTATTTCTAAAAATATCAGGTGATGGTGGCCAAGCGGTTAACAGCACAGAAAATGGAATCAGCAAGCAAAGTTCAAACTCCGACTGAGATAATCTGAGATAATCTGCATTCACTTTGCGCTAATGCCCTTTTTAATAAAAAAGCTATTATTATTGGTTAAACCATTTTACGCATTACTAATACTAAAATTTCAGATGATGGTAAATAACAGTCAAAAATTAATAAAAATGGTTTACAATACTTGATTTAATAAAAAATATAAAATAAAATAATCATTTTTTTATTAAAACTCAAACAGTCATTGCTATGCCAGCTTAGTACGAAAGTAAAAAAAAATGTTAGCTTCTTCTAGTGGTGATCGGTCAAATCAGTCCTTATGATGCAATGCATTTTTGACGGTTAAGTTGTCCTCTTTTGCTGGATATTTTTCTTTAACTACAATTAGATATACCTGCTATCTTATCATTTGATGAAGTTGCATACATAGTGTTAAAGGCAACACTCATTTCTGCAATTTTTCTATTGTTATTACAGTGCAGTTGGTTACTAAATGTATGGTGTTTACTAAATACAGAAGTCAATTCACATTGCCTTTCTGACAGTTGCTAAGTTAATCACAAGAGTTTTGTATCAAGGACTTTAGATATAGTCACTGCTATCACTGTTGAATTATTAGTTTTTTTCAGAAGGTGCAGGAGACAGGAGTGTAGGAGAGACGGGAAGAGGGTGCATGCTGCCTCTATAACAGTTCGCTGCAAAACAAATGCTGAATGCTATTTTCACTTTTTGCCATTTTTTGTAAAAGTCAAAAAGTGGCGTAAAGCAAACTTTCAAAAAGTGGGGGGTACCTGTATCTACTAATCTTTGTTTAGCCAGGCAAAAGGCCACAATAGTGGAGCACTGATCAAGAACCCGATTCACTCAATTAGTACAGTATATAAGGTATAAATCAACCAGAACATGAAAAAGGTGTGATAATCTTTTATGCTCTTTTACATAAAAACAGGGCACACGCGATCTGACCACTATTGTGGCCGCCATTTTGATTCCAAAATGGCAACCAAAAAAATTACAATGCAAAAAAAGCCAGGAACGGAGATCGATTCAATACTCATCATCACGGATACTGCCAACAAAAAAGTGATGGGCCTGCTGCTAGCCGAGTATTCAGAAATTGTACCAGTATCTTTGCCTTGGATAGAAATAGTAGCACCTGCTTCAGTAGGGCAGAGGCAAACAGAATCAACAGTCATGCTCACATCCTGGGAGGCAGAAGACAGCTGGCTGTGTCATATCAGAATTTGTCCTGAAAAAGGAGGAACTTGACCCAGAGGACATTGTGTCATGGGCAGCTTACCATGCCAATAGACAGCTAAAATCACACCAGTATCGCATGTTGCTCTTATGGCTTTGCTTGCAGAGCCAGCACACACAGCAGCAACAATAATACATGCAATGAAGCTTATAGTTAAGGTCATCGATCATTTGCACACAGGACAGATCCCTGTAATAACCATGGATCACTCATTGTTCTGTATTGCCAAAGCTAATCCAATGGGCATATGGCCAGACATATTCAGTGAGAAACGATTTGAGATGAAATTGCTTGGCAACTTTTTAACTTGGAATGAATGGACAACACTTATTGTCCAGTCAGAAGTCACAACCTCTGATTGAGCTGACGCAGTCTTGAAAGGACTGCACTGATATTCACACCAAGTTTCGGCAGCAACCCCATACATACTACAGATATCTGAGTACCAAAACTCTGAGGGATCTCTTCCACCAGATGTTGGGAAGTTGAGCTTCAAATCCTTGTGAAGTGTCAACAGAGGTAGAAACCGCTGATTCAATTATGTTCTCACTGGACCATACAAACTATGCACAATGGCTTCCATTCATATCAAAGATATGATGCTACTGTAACAGCAAGTATCATCGGTTCATTAGGAATTTGAGAAGGGTATCTTTGTTGTACAAAAATCAGCCCATGTATTCTCGACCATGGCCATGGACCAAGCCCATGAACTAATGAACGACAAAATCAAAAGAGATGGTGGTGTAATTAGAATAACAGATAACCCATCTGTTTAGATTAAAAGGATTACAGGTGGACCAGAAGTTGCTTGGATCATTGATGAGTTTGAAACTTCTTCTGAAATGTTATGCTTAAAAGCTACACAATACATTGATCAGTCAGCCTCCATTCAATCGAAGTTTGCAAAATATATCAAGGCAAAGGTTGCAACATTTCAGGAATTGGGAAACGCATTCACAGAAGATAGAAACAATCTTGATCAGCTGGATGCAAAGGTCATAGATGAAAGTGCAGATTCCAGTTTCAAGAACGTAAAGCAAAAGGGCAATCACAATATAACTCCTATGTTACTGATTTGGCTTGAAAAACAAGTGATTCTAGTGTCAGACATCATCTAAAAAAATAACACGATTATTTTCCACACAACGTCACCCATAAGACAGTCCAGGACTTCATATGAAATTAAAGCTCTAAAAAACAACTATGAAATATTTGGCAGAATGTACAATTCCTGTCATTCCAGAAATGAAGATATATTTCTCTTTTGAAAATGGAAGAGCTGAGGAAATGCACAAAGTCAGATTTCATTGGATGCTACGATAAGCTGATTACAGTAGATGCAAGTTTTAACACTTTATTCACATTTTGAACAATTCTGGGTGAAATTTCAATTAATCTATATTGATTGTGATTTTTGTTTGTGAAATTAAGATGGCGGCGGCAATTTTTCACATCTTCATATTTCAAACAATTTTGCTTGTTATTTCAACTAATCTACTGCACTATATTGCAAATTCTTTTTTTATAGTGGCCATTTTGAAATTAAGATTGTGGTAGCTGTTTTATTCAGATCATGTATTCCAATTCCAATTAATCTATATTGCAAATTATGTTTTTTTTATGGTGGCCATTTTGAAATTAAGATGGCGGCTGCAATTTTAGTCAGATCGTGTTTTAATGTGATAGAGCATTGAAAAATCTATCAGTATGCAATGTTTCACGCTTATTTCGAATTCTGGCTAAAATTTAAAATTTAGGTTTTTTTCATGGCGGCTATTTTAAAATTAGGATGGTGAATGCAGTTCATGTGTGTTATGTTTTTATATGAAAGAAAATTGAAAAATGTATTGGTATGCAAGTTTCCACACTTTTTTCACATTTTGAACAATTCTGGTTGAAATTTCAACTAATCTATATTGTGAATTTTGTTTATTTCTGGCAGCCATTTTGAAATTAAGATGGCTGCCACAGTTTTGGGTCAGACTCTGTGTTTCCTGATTTTATATGAAAGAACATTGAAAAATCTATCAGAATGCGAGTTTTCAAACTTTTTGAACCATTTTTAACAATTTTGGTTGAAATTTCAACTAATCTACTGTATTATTTCACAAATTTTCTTTTTTATGGTGGCCATTTTTAAATCAAAATGGCAGCTGCAGTTTTGGTCAGATCACGTGTGTCCTGTTTTTATAAGAAAGAGCATTGAAAAATCTATCAGTATGCAAGTTTTCACATTTTGAACAATTTAGCTTGAAATCTTACCAAAGCTACTGTACTATGACCCTGTTAGAAGGCCAGTACTCACTGTGTTATGGCCTAGTGAGAGGCCAATACTCATTTACATCAACATTACAATACTCTCGGAGCTGACAGTATCTATTTGTCAGGGTATCTAAAAGACAAAGAAAAGATACTACAAAGGAAATATGTTGGTCAACCAAGTCTTTTAAAAGATTATCAGAAAAAAATGCTGACATCAGCAAATATTCGTGAGTTTGGTCATTGAATTATCAATCAAAGGAAGATATTTCCCGGTGGAGTACTTGTGTCAAATTTGAGAATGTTGGCTCTGTTTAAACTCCTATAAGCTAAGATGAAGTGGTTGGCCTTGGTTACAGTGACTACTAAATACAGTGAATGTTATTCTTGAACCCTGTTGTGTTCTAATGCTCATAACTGTTTTGCCTAAAAGCCTAGGAGGGAGGATTTACATATGTTCATCTACATAGAATGAGCTTTCCAACGGTACCAAATATGTTTATTCTCTAATTAATTTGTGGTTGACTACCATTTCAGCCTAATTCACCTAGACTATTGTGTAGTGGAATTATTGCAGTACCATTTTTGTATATATTCTTAACAAGTTTTATATAATTTTCATTAATACCCTGCTCTTGCATTGAGTTGAAAACTGCCTTGTGTTCCACTGAGAATTCTTTAATCTTCATATATTCATACAGTAACATCTTTGTAAAATTTCTTTGTATGGTGCACATGATAACAACATCAGATACTGATCGCAGCAGGTCAACACTTTCATCTTATTTCTCTCATTTTCTTTTTCTTTCTTATTTCTAAGTGTCTCTATTCTATTGAACATGTTAACCATAAAGAATAAAGATGTTGCAATCTCTTTCCTTCAAGAAATTTACTACTAAACTGTGCCAACAAAAGATCCCATGATGATGGCACAAAATATCTTTAATAATAACACATATTTCAATAAATCTAAAATAAATAAATAAGGCTTTATTGTAGCCTAAACTATTTTCTTCACATTACCACACACACTCAATAAAAAAATAATAGATGTACTTACTGTGAAAAAGTGAAGAGTGAGTTTGAATAGACATCTTTTTTATGGAAGACATTGGTAACTTCATAAGAAAAAGGTAGACTTCAAAATGGCGGCTTGTGATATTCTGAAAAAATAAATAAGTAGATAATAATGAAAAAAAAGAGTAAACCATAAAACTTTCAGAAGCAATGTACTAAATTGAACAGAAGATTTTCTCAATCAAACATAAAATTTATAATGGCATAATTGACTTTGCAACATAAAAATGAACAAGCTTGTAAATGTTATGATATACTCCCACGAGAAGGTCATTTCGGGGTCAAACACCTGTGCGGAAATGGAAGTGACCCGGTCACCTTAGCATATGCGTAGGTGTCCAAAAAACAGGATGTGGAAATCGGAAACGACACAAGCGTGGGTGTTCAAACCTGATAAAGGAAGTTAAGAGACAGAGAAAAACTGAGACCCGAACACAGAACAGAGTCCCAAGCAGCCAGGAGGCAGACCACCTAGGGCTGGGAACGGTCTCTCGGCACCCTTATCTCTCTCCCACTCTTCATTCTCTGGCCAACAATCTGTATGCTATGAAATAAAAATATGTTCACATATTTTTACAACAAGTTTTTTGATTGTCCAAGTTCACGATTTGCCTCCCACAAATGAGCAACCCATGACGAGACGACCCATGGCGGCAGAACAATGTAAAAGGCTATACAACATAAATATCTCTTCTGTTTTTCCTCGAAAACAATTTTCCAATTTCAAATTCTATAATCTAAATAAATATATAACTGTTTAAATATCGTTTTTGGGTGACATCAAAGACTCTAAAATTATTTGGTCATTTTTCAAAAGATTTATTGTAATATTTTATTTTTTCAAATGCTTTCTTATTTGAGAGTTTCCAAATTTTAAATCTAGAAAGTTCTTCTACCAATAAAAACAAAAGAAATATCTTGTTTTATGGTGATTTAGCCAAGTAAAGGATTTTGCAAGTGCATTTGGAAAATGACAAAATTTCAAAATAGTTTAGTTAAAATTTGCTAATCTCCATACAGCAAAGCAAAGACTGCATTTAGTGATATGGTAATCCAACAAAGATTATTCATAAGATTTATAATGAAAGCTCAAAAGTTTTATATA
>VCCN01006291.1:824258-836238 GCA_006491835.1 Architeuthis dux
CGAATTGCACAACTAGTTTCACTTTAAGATTATTCAAGTGGAGTCCACTTGAATAATCTTAAAGTGAAACTACCGGCTAGGATGATGATCTAGGAGTTTTGATAAAAAGCAACAGAAATGGGATGAAAGAAATACTAGTCAGGGATTGATGATAATAAACAAGTAATTTTTCTCCCGCCCTGGGCACACCACCTACGTCAAAGCAAACTGTGACTGGAAAGAATCCTCACTTGTTGATGCTTGATAACACATTAATCCCATGTCAACAGAAAGACAGTTGAGAAATGTAGGATCAAATTGATTTATCGCTGACACTAATAACATTCAAGAGGGAGGATCAATAATGTTGAACAGACAAGACAAAGCTGACCCGAACATGAAGCCTGAGCTTGACTCCATTGGTGGTTTTTGATTCTGGGATCAACATGGAACATTATGTACACAGATGTTGTTTCTCATCAGAAATGTTGACTCAGTAGAATTCATGCAGAGAGCACATGTCAAATTTCTCGAAGAGATCATGAAAACAGTTACATTGGGAAATAGAAAGGAAATGGAAATTTGTGTGGTTCAAAAAGAAAAAAAAAAAACCCTCGAACAGTTAGAAACTGTCAACCAAAACTGTCAAAATAGGCTTCTTCAGTTTTTGAGTTAGTCCGGCTGGCTATGTATGTATCATGCGTACAGGCCGCCCAATGGATCTAGAGGTCTAAAAATTTCAACATTTACTCCTTATTATGTCTAGAAAAGGCAAGCCCCCACCCTAGGTTTTTAGTGTGTGTGAGTGGGGGGGGGGTCAATTTACAATGTAAATTTATGCTAAATTGATCCCTAGTTTGTGCCTGCTTGTTTTTTGAAAATTTGAAAAAAAGGTGAGAGAAGTAACTTTTTTTAATTGATCACCTGCAACACAGCATGTTGGTAACATGACGGTTTCTATTAAGTGATTAAGCAGACCTGTTTTTCGATGTTGACTAAGAAGAGAAATCACTTTCAAGAGATAATCACTTATTCTGTTCAGAGCAAATCTTATTTACTGCAGAGATTGATGAAGAATCAAGAAATTAATTCAATTCATCACAAGCAAAAGCAGAAAGAGTCACTCATTCTATGTGGCTTTATAAATCAATACTTTCTTGTATTTCTGAATTAAAATTGTGTTAGTATTCTCCTAGATTTAATTTTCAAGTATTTTGAAGCAAATATTTATATTTTTATTGACTTTTATATATTAGCTATGTTCAATCAAAATGACATGAGATGACATCCACAAGGAAAATACACCACATTGTCCATAAATGTTAATTCCCCTCCTAAATAGGTTTTTAGTTGGGTGTTCAATTTGAAATATAGGTTTATGCTAAATCGATACCTTCGCTTGTTTTTTTTGTTGAAAATTCAGACTTTTTTTAATGATCACTGCCGAACAAAAGGCAAGAGAAGTAACTTATTCATTGATCACCCTGTTTTTCAATTTTTTAATCATCCCCAACATGGCATGCCGCCAAAAGACATTGGTCTCCTGACGGTTTCTATTGAGTGACTAACCAGACCTATTTTCATTTGTTTTCAAATGATGATTATCAGAATTATGGCAAGCATGTAAAAAAAGACAGAAGCTCAAAATTAGAATCTCTAATTAATCATTGGCTTTCAAACTAGCTCTCTTCATATATATATATATCCAGAGAGATTCTTATAATAAATTTTTAGATATGTCCAACACCCTTAAATGGATTATTTACTGCACAATTTATACTTGTTGTGATAGAGCTTTGCTTCCCTCGCAGCAATATTTGTGCTTTTCTTTAAAACAGAACGTTGTACTTCATAACTGATGGAGTAATAGTAACGATAAAGGAATATAAAACCATAAACTCGGATCCTGAATCACTCGTGGCATTTTCACTTGTTTGTAGAAACATTTCCGTTGTTATTTCATATTAATATAAATAATATTCCCTTTGTCATATAATATAGATAATAGTTCCTTTGTCATTTTATACTAAAATGTCAGTTTAAATTAGTTTTGAGCATAGGAAATGCCTAGAATAAAGTGAATTTAGATATGTTTAAATAACTGACTGGTTGGTACACATATAATAGTGGGGTCCAAAGATTTGAGACAAAAAAGTTATTCCCCTTGAAGATGAAGTCAGAAAACAACAAAAAAGAGAAAGATGAAAGTGTGTATCAAGTAAAAAGAAACTTCATATAGCTCATTGCAAATAAATTTCCTTTTATTTAAGACTATTTTATGACTGATTATCCTAAAATTATTTTAATACGTACAAAACAATTAAATAACAATGATTTGATACACAATTTTATACAAAGTTATTTCATAATTTATTTTAATAGTTTATTTTAATACAACATTGTGGCTAGTAAATATAACTAGTAACAGACTGTTCAAACAAAAACTTCAGCTATCTATGTGATATTTTTTATATAATACAGTTTTTATTTTATTTTAATTTAATTTTAAATAAGTTTTGTCTTTGAAATAGTCTTAAATAAAAGGAAATTTATTTGTGCTGAGCTATATGAAGTTTTTTTTAACTTGATACACACTTTAATCTTTTTCTTTTTGTTGTTTGCTAACCTTGTCTTGCGCAATCAAAAACAATTTTTAAGTAAGAGATTATTTTCGTCAATGTCCATGTATTCAAGGGGAATAACTTTTTTGTCTTAAATCTTTGGACTCCACTATTGTATGTGTACCATTTGTTTTATCATTTTGCTTACATTCTTTATTTCTATTCTTGTATTTTACTTCATTTACTTTTGGCATCTTTTTTAAAAAGAGCAGCAAAATGAGACGCAACAAATAATGTTCTCAGATGATGTGAATAAACATTGAAATATTAACAAAATCCATGACATTAATTATCTCTAAGTGTGCTTTTCACAATTACTTTCATCCACAAGGGTGGATGATCAAATCAATCAAAACAGATATTATCAAGTATTATTTATGACCAAACTCTACAGCCTTGAAACTCTGTTGCCAAAAATCTTTGTTTGTAGTGTTGTACTCATCTCTGGCAACATATTCATATCATTGATAACAGCCAGACCAACTTGAAAACTGAAGAAACCTGTTGACAGGTTTGTTTGACAGTTTCTAATAAACAAAAGTAACTCTGAATATAAAGTTGAAAGTGATTATTCATTCAATCGTGACATCTGATCTTTGTTAAACAAGACTAACTTAAACAAATGGTGTGACTATAAATGATTAATGCTGAGATCTGCTGTTACACAAATATGGTCTCATGCTGATCAATGGACATTTGCTAGAAACATGATGAAAGTTTTTATGAAAGCTTCTTTATATTTTTATTTCTCTCTATTTGAAGTTGAGGTCATCTGAGCTGAATTTTTCAACAAAAGAAGGCTCTTTCCAATTGATACTTGATTTTTGTAACAGGTAACATGGGGGAAAAACTGGGTCACACATTTACAAACATTCTAAAAGATCTTTGTAAGTCAAAAACTTTTGAATACTCTTTCAATGAATACTGTTTGAATACTGTATAAACTAGAATAATGATTTATGGTGGGGGTGGGGATCATAGTTTGAATAGTAATTGTAATCCCTAGTTTTTGCTAAAAGTGAAAAAAGTTTGTTTTTTTAATGCAAAAGTGTATGCTTAGTAGCATAAAATGGAATGTAAGTTTAATCAGGTCTGGTTAGTCAATCAATAGAAACCGTCAGATGACCAACGTCTTTTGGCAGCATGCCGTGTTGGGGGTGATCAATTGAAAAATTGGAAAAAGGGGTGATCAATGAATAAGTTTCTTCTCTCACCTTTTGTTTGGCAGTGATCATTAAAAAAATCTGAATTAAAAAAAAAACAAGTGTGAACACTGCCAGATACAAACTAAAAGACCAATTTAGAATTAACTTACATTGCAAATTGAACCCTCCACTAAAAACCTATTTAGGGGGGTAATTTTCGGAAAACAAAAAAATAACTTTTTTTCTAGATATAATAAGGAGTAAATGATTAAATTTTCAGCCCTCTAGCTTTATTGGTGGCATGTACACATGATACACATATACATACATACATACATAACCAGCCAGCCAGCCAGCCAACCAGCCAGCCGGCCAGTCGGACCAACCTGAAAACCGAAGAACCCTATGTTGACAGATTTGGCGACAGTTTTTGTTGACGGTTTCTAATTATACTTAATTTTCCAACACACGCCTAGAGATTATCGCCAACACATTAAAGTGTCATGACACACAGTTTGGTAAGCTCCACTTTAGGCTATAGAAAAAGATTATAAAGCTAGGAATTATAACTTATTATTATTCACATAAATCAGCAATTTATCAATGAAATTAAATAAAGTGGGGCTTATAATGGAAAACAGTAGTAATAAATATCCAGAACATTATTAATACAGTTTTAATTTATCATTTTTAACCTTTGGGTCAAAATGGAGTATTTTTTCTTATAAGTTCATGAAAAATACTGGGCAATGCCAATCCTCTTTTAAAAGCTAGAATTACACTTGTAAAAAAGAAATTAAGATACTTAAGGATCAGAAGTCATTTAGCCAATACTCACATTTCCCCATCTTAGCCTTTGCCACTGTAAATTTATCAAGTAAAAAGTAAATAGCCAGACAGACTCAACCTTGTATTCATTTTGATTTATCAAGATTATACCCAATACAATGTTGCAGTTTAACTGGGACGATAATCTTAACATTAAAGGATAAATTTCATTGGCTTCAACTATCCAATGAAATGAATTGTTTCATAATATTACAAAAGAACTGCAGATCTACACTTAAAATGGATTGTGGTACGACAAACAGAAGCTTCAATATCAATAGAAATGAATTAATATGATCAGCTGAAAGTAGGCAATCTAAAATACAGTAAAATAAGCTATAGGTTGATGTCATTCAGAATTAGGTATACTTAAATGACTAACAAGATTAGTTTGGATTAGTTACTATCCAGCCATGGAAACAAGGATTAGTAGCAACAGTCTAAGTTGTTCACCAAAGGTGATTGATCGCATGAATTTATAATAATGATGCAAAAACATGAAAGATACTCCTCATTAAAGGCAGACAAATCTTTGCTTGTCAGATTCTCGGTGCTACTTTTTGTTAATATTTCTATTCTTATTGCCATTATTCAGAATTCAGAATAAACATCAAAATATTTTCAAAATCAAAACTGAAACATTTCCTAGTTCGAAACGAATAATCAAACACATTCTTAGCTAAAATTTATGTTCACCATTTTTATTCCCAGTAATAAAAATGGCTTCCTTTGGATTTTACTGCTTCAAATTGTAGCCTGGCATAAACTAAAGCATCCATATCAAACAAAAGTATTACTCAATCTTTATTATTATTATTGGATGAAGTAATTGTAACACATTATTTTAATTAAATTTGACTAGTTTTTACCTTCATCTTAATTTCAGTTAAGTTGTATATAAAAACAACTGAAATTAAGATGAAGGTAAAGGCTAGTCAAATTTAATTAAAATAAAAGTATTACTATTATTAACATAAGAATTATTCATAAAATTTTCCTCAGATTTAAAAAAAAATATCTTTACAAGAATTCTAAATACTGAACAAAATCTCAACAATTTGCCATAATGATTAACATTAAAACACACACACACATATTTATCCAAGTTTTCATCTATGTAGAAATCTATCAAATTTATCCATTTTCAGAAAAGAATTTATTTACATAAAAGCAATTAAAGAAGAGAACAGGTCTGGTTAGTCACTCAGTAGAAACGTCAAACAACTTGAAAACTGAAGAAACCTATGTTGACAGTTTTGGTTGACGGTTTCTAACTGTGCTTATACTCTAAAAAGAAGAAAATAACCAACAAAATGTTGTGATAACAATCTTGAATGATGTGGAAAAAAGAATCAAGAAAACTCAGCAATGTAGGCCAAGTTTTATAGACATAATTCCAATACAAACAGACAGCACCATCTTCCCTTCAATATAACATCAACCAATCAGATTGATGGATTAATAGCCAAAAGAATAATCAATGAAATAAAGACATCAAAATGTACAACCTTCCCCCCACCACCACAACCACCATCATGAAAAATATAGAATGAAGACCTTATAGACATGAAATATGAATAAGTTGTTTTTACAGCACATCCATAACTACATGACAAGTATCTTGCTATGGACTGACAGTGATCTGGGCCCCTGGGGGAAAATGGGTTATTGGCCCCTTAACCCATCTCACCCTACGATTCATCCCATACAGATATGTACAATTTTAATCAGACATTTGTTTCTAAATCTCAATGTCTCAAAAAATATAATGTAGAATTAAAACAAGCAACTTCAAACTGCACTCTAACTTCTATTCCGACTGAAGACGATTACTGCAACTTTTGTATTGTATATATAATAAATAAAAGATTTATAAAAATATTTTTTTTGTATAAATGTATTTATTCATTACTATTATTATTAGAATGGGATAAGCCTGTGCGTATCTGTATGATAAATTTTCATTAATATCTAAGACTTGTTAATTTAGCTCAGTCAGTAAGACAGCCTCCTGGTAATCACTTGGTCACACCCCTAACTTTGGTGAGTATTGTTCTTGTTGTTATCATTGTTCTTATTACGGTAGGAAAACAAAGAGTTTGACAAGATGTTTATTACAATTACAGTTATCTACATTTATATAATTATGACCCAAATGATAATGTCTTGTGTCTCATAGAACAATACATTTTTTCAGACAAACAGATTCACATAAATGTTTACCAACTAATTTGACAACCTGTTATTTTAAAGCAACAAGAGTGCACATAACTCACTGGAAGTGTTTGCAATTCGGTTTATGATGCTTTCTTTGTTTTTAATCCATCAAATGAATCTTCAACATTCACCACATGTACAAGTCTCTTCTTGGCCTTGTCATCGATAACATATCTAACAACAATTGCACATTGATCATGATCTTGAGTTGAATCCATTTGTAATGAATATGGACCAGTCTCATTAGCCTCCCTTGAGATTGTTTCTTCGGTCATATCTCCAGCAACACTAAATAATTTATTTACTGTCGTTTTACTGAGAAAGGTTACAAATTTTCCACAACCCTTCTTTGCTGGATCACGGCTCTTGCATTTCTCTGTTGCATTCTTCAAGAATTGGATTATCATCTGCAAGGAGCTTTACATCTTCCAAGAAGATTCTGTACTTGGTTTTCTTCAAATGTAGTTGCTATAGGTTCAATATGTTTTCTACGATACGGAAAGCCTATATAAAATAGAATATCAATGATGCAGCTCAAGATGGTCTATCATTGTAATATTTGCTTATTTCTCAGAGAAAACTGTTCTTGTAATGGACCATGTTTAAGAGATTTGCCTCTAGCATTACTGGAGAGTTGGTGACACTGGGACTTCTTAGCCTGACTGTGATGTCTTCAGTCAGAGAAACCTTCAATTATCTTTCATCAACCTTTAATCATCTGTGAATGAATGAATTTATCAGGTGCATACATCAGACAGAATGAGCAATGTAACGTCATATTTTCATGACCCATTTCCAGTTGATTTCTGATCCTTGCAGCCCTTTTCAGAAATACACCAGCTTAGTGTTAAAAGGACCGTCATGGATGGGTTGATTTGGATCGAACTCCCAGAACATATCTGCACAGATTTTAGTATTACTGGATGCCGACACAGTTGTCTGGGTAAAGAAGTCACGTTTGTGTGGTATTTGCTTCTTCTGTTCCATGTATCTTAGTTGGTGGTTCTGGATCACCTGATTCTGCTTCTTGTGGTTTCAGGTCTCTTGATCCAGTTTCATCTGGTATAACATCGGATTGTTCTATCTTTAACTCAGCTACCTGGGATGATGTTGGGGATTTATTGCAGAAAAAAGTTTCAATTTTGCTCATTGTTTGCTGAATTTTCTGCAGTTCATCTGTCTTTTCTTTGCCCCACTTTTGGACTCGGGCATCTGTACGCTAGCTGACATTTTGGCACCATACAATCTGAAATTATTTATTTTTTCAATAAAGTTATATAGGTTTTATATAAATATAATACAAATAAAAAGTGCTGTAAATTCATATGTATATATGAAGAAATTAACTAAAGATATTAAAATAATAATAAATATATTTTCTATAGTTTTGAGAAGGTTAATATTCAAATGGTTCTTTGGACAATTAGACTCCCTCCTTCTTGTTGTTTGTGTTATAAACATGACGCTTTGGTCAATCCATTCTTCAGGCTTCTTCAGGTGTAAAATTCAAGTGTGATGGGGTAAACAGATTACAGGTTACCTCCTTTAAAAATAAAAACTTCTGTTTACCCCATCACACTTGGATTTTACACCTGAAGAATGGATCAGCCAAAATGTTGTGTTTACAACACAAACAACAAGGAGTCCAATCGTCCAAAATACCATTTGAATAATAATAAATAATCTACTAAAAATGAATATGTCTAGTGTTGTGTTGATTAAGTGAATATTTTCTTGCCTTGAAACCTATATTGACAGTTTTGGTGACAGTTTTGATTGATGTTTCTAATAAGATATATTGAATCCCAGGTTTATCACTGAAAATGCATTTATTTTCAATTAATGAAATTGTTAGTAATAATGAACATTTTTTTTATTCTTTACTTCCTTTTTAACACATTTAACACATAAATCTTTTTCAGCCAGACCAATTGTAACTGGCACTAGCTACAGAAAGATCAGGAATGTCCAGCCGACTAGATTTAATCCCACATCAGGAATTCTTTGACATGATCTCATTAATGAGCTTTTAAGTAGGTGAGGATGTCGGCTCAGGGATAGTTTCCCTAATGGGTTTTAAGTTTCCACTCACAGACTGTAATATCCTGGCTTGTGACTCCGGCTCGAACATGGGGTCGTTTTATCTTAAGATAAGTTTCCCAAATCTTAAGAATTTCCCTAATGGATTTTGTGAGGATCTGAATTCAGAGCTGGACACAGCCGGTTTATCACAAAATTGGTTCCAGCCAGACATTCATTTATCCGGCTGCATAATTAAGAACACATGTTCAACACACACAGCATTCTCATCTCCCTATATAAGGACCCGTGAAAATCACACCAGTCCAGAGTCTCATCCAGTGTTCCAGATATCTCTACTTATTTCTGAGCTTCTCAGAAACCACAACACTAATCCATCCTGAATTATATCTAGTCGGTCAGAGGGCGAACACAGTAAAACAATTATGCACTTAATTGAATTGACTAGTTTTTACTTTCATCTTAGCTTCGACTGTTTTGTATATAACTTTCAATTCGGGTCATTATTTCTGCGGCAATGAATGACAGTGCAGTCGGGGAAGCAACGAGAGACATTAGTATGCTTAAAAGTTTGACTTATTGTTAACTACGATATAGCCATACCTGTAAGCTTCATGCTAGAAGCTATTCCTTCCTTATCAATTTGTTGATTCCCGCTATTTGTGTTTATTTCACTTGTATTATCGTTTTGCATTGAAACACTATATATGTTATATATTGTTGATTCTTGCTGTTTGAAATGCACTTGTTTCTGTTTTATTTCAATCGTGTTTGGCTCACCTATGCTGTTCACGTTCAAACACTATGTAAGTTATATTCATTGATTCATGTTCATTTCGCTTGTATGTCGTTTTGCATTCAAATGCTATGCATGTTATATATTGTTGATTCTTGCTGTTTGAACCGCACTTGCTTTTGTTTTAATTCGTGGCTTTGTATCACTTGTATCCCATTTTGGGTTCAAACCTATGTATATTGACTTATGATGTTTTAACTGCACTTGTGTATTTGCCTAATTTGTGGCCTCATTGCTTATATTGCAGTTTTCATGTTGTACTGAGACAAATAAAGATTGCATCGTAAGAAGCATCGACTTTTATCATGACTGGTTTAGTTACTTGTAAAAACTAATAAGTATTATGATTTAAATGGCTTTGTGAGAATTAATTAACTCTAAACTTTATTCAAACATTTAAATTTTTCGCTGTAATTTTTTTACAATTTTAGACCCTATCTTTGCAAAATATTGGTACGGCGATAGCCAGACCAACCTGACCAGCTCCTACACCACTGATACTAAGATTAAAGTGTAGCATCAGCTTTAATTAGAACAATTAAATTAGAAATAAGCAAGTTTAATTTCATAGGCATTATTCAATTAATGCTTAACCTACCACAAGCAATCATAATTATGCTGTAATAAACTAATTTCAAAACACAAGAGGCAGCTACAACTGTCCTAGCAAATAACTTTATCTCTTTGGAAGATCTCCGAAATTCACTTTAATTCCTACCCATGAAAATGCTTCTCAACAAAAGAAATCTTTGACTTAGAAATAAAACTTTCAGATACTAGTGTCAAGATGATGAAATCATATAGGCTTTTATAAACAAATATCAAATAATAAATAATTGGTAGTGATACACAATAAAAATAATGGATGATACAATAAATATTTTTATTCATTTATTTAAATCAAAAACAATAATAAACAGGTCTGTTTAGCCACTCAATAGAAACCGTTTTGTTGGGCAGTGATCACTAAAGAATGTCTGAATATTCAAAAATCAAGTGGACACAAACTAAGGGAGCAATTTAGCATAAACTTACATTGCAAACCGAATCCCCATCTAAAAAGGTATTTGGGAGGGAATTTTACATGCTTGCTATAATTCCATTTTGCTATAATTCTGATAATCATCATTTGAAAACAAATGAAAACAGGTCTGGTTAGTCACTCAATAGAAACCGTCAGGAGACCAATGTCTTTTGGCAGCATGCCATGTTGGGGATGATTAAAAAATTGAAAAACAGGGTGATCAATGAATAAGTTACTTCTCTTGCCTTTTGTTCAGCAGTGATCACTAAAAAAGTCTGAATTTTCAACAAAAAAACAAGCTATGGTATCGACTTAGCATAAACCTACATTTCAAATTGAACACCCAACTAAAAACCTATTTAGGAGTGGAAGTTTCTAAAAACAATAACTAGGTAATGTAGGTACATTTCTGAGAGAAAGAGCAACAAACAGGTGAGGGCTATTAAATAATGCAGACCAGATAGAGAAGTAAATGAAATATGAGAATAATTTAAAACCTTCCTTTTCTATAGCATGGAAGAAGCATGTATTTGTAAGTGTCCACCTTTATAGAAAGTTATAGAAATACATTTCAGAGTTCAGATCAAACAAGATAAAAGTAGAAAAAGTGACTAAACACAGCCGAAAGGATTGGCACACTACTGTTGTCCAATAAGTAAAAGTCTGATTCAATTTAAGTATAACAATTGTGTGTAGGGGTCAAGGAGAAGAAATGTCATGACATTGCAGGGTTAAAGTCCTACTGAAATGTTTGTTATAACACATTTTGCAAGGATAAAGAAAACTAATACTAAATTATGTTTAAACAGTCTTTGCTTCTTATAAAATCCAGTGTTTACTGTGCATGTAAATAACTTCATAACATTTATAAGTAGAGCTCAGAGGTTTTTAAAAAAGGCTAAAAGGCTAAAAGCCAAAGATTTTACTCTGGTAACAAATGGGGGACAAAGCTTGATATTATCTGCCTTTGGGAAGGAAAACAAATTTAGAATAATAAGTAAAATGGCCTTTTCTGTTTGTTGCCATATCTTACATGCAAAATCTAAAAAATCCATATTTTATCAGACATTTTAGTAAACTAGCATTCCAAGGGAAATTATGAATCACTGCCACTCATATATGCTGTGTTGGGGTGATCAATTAAAAAATTGGTCTGTGATCACTAAAAAAAAGTCTGAATTTAAAAAACAAACAAGAGGGCACAAACTCGTGACCAATTTTACATAAACTTAAATTGCATATTGAACCAAAAAATAAAACAAAAAATCATTTCCCCTACCCATTGGGGGGAGTGTGTGTGCAAAATTCCAAGTTCCTACTATGAATGGTT
>VCCN01006291.1:845287-879267 GCA_006491835.1 Architeuthis dux
TCTCTAGATTAAGTTGTTTTAATCTTTCAGTGTAAGATGTAGTCATGTGTCTTTATGGGGGATACTGTATATATAATCTACTTCTCTTTAAAAAAAACTCATTAGGTTTTTTTAAAAATAGAATTCAGGTTTTATTTGAGAAGTGAACAGCTGAACAATATGGACACAAACTTTACTAACTGATTGCCTGGGGCAAAGGTTCATTCAAATTGTGTTAAAATCTGAATTAAAATTCTCTTAGATTAGGTTAGACAAGCTAAACCAGTCTGGCAATGTTTAACTTTCCTCTATCACTCAAGTCAAACAAGAATCTGCAACTGGGTTACAACAGAAATATTTACTGGATATTATTTATTTTACAAGTATACGAAGAGACAGACCTCCATTAATGAAAGACTTGTCAAGATACATGCATCTAGGACTGAACCCAAATTAACTAGACAAAACAACAGGTCTGGTTAGTCACTCAATAGAAACGTAACCAACGTCTCTTGGCAGCATGCTGTGTTGGGATGATCAATTAAAAAATTGGAAAAAGTGGTGATCAATGAATAAGTTACTTATCTCGCCTTTTGTTGGGCGGTGATCACTAAAAAAGTCTGAATTTTCAAAAATGAGTGTGAATGTTGCCTGACAAAAACTAAGGGATCAATTTAGCATAAACTTACATTGCAAATTGAACCCCACACTAAAAACCTATTGGGGAGGGGGGGGGTTCAAAAACCATATTTTCTACACATAATAAGGAGTGAATGTTTAAATTTTCAGCCCTCTAGCTCGATTGGTGCGGCCTGTACACATGATATATACATAGCCAACAAGCCAGACCAACTTGAAAGCTGAAGAAACCTATGTTAGTTTTGGTGACAGTTTTTATTGACGGTTTCTAATTATATATATGACTTAGTACAAAGAATAAGAGGATACAAGAGATAGTAGTCATTGTAGTGACAGTGGTGATTAACAGACTTTTTAATCACTGTTACCCATCACACTGGTTTATTGCTGGGTTTAGATTTTTCATGTGTTTTAACACACTCCCCTCAATGAGCAGGGAAAAGGTTATTCATATGTTCTGACATTTATATGTATCTATGTATCCAGACTTTGCCCAGCCCTAACCGTTCATAGTAGAAACTTGAAATTTTGCACACACACTCCCATCAATGAGTAGGGAAAATGCTTTTTTTGTATTTTGAAAATCCCCCCCTTAAATAGGTTTTTATTGGGGAGTTCAATATGCAATGTAAGTTTATGCTAAAATGGTCCTAGTTTGTGCCCGTTTGTTATTTGAAAATACAGACCTTGATCACAGCCTAACAAAAGCTGAGAGAAGTAACTTATTCATTGATCCCCCTTTTTCCAAACTTTTTAATTGATCACCCCTAACACAGCATATATTTCCCTTGGAATGCTAGTCTTTTATGTTTTTCTTCTTTTCAAATTTTTGGAAATTCATATTAGAATCAAAAATGAATCTGCAAAAGGAAGGAAAAAGTAAAGAAAAAGACATTTTCTGATTAGCATATTACAATACAATCAATAGATCTCAAGTTACAGATGTTTTCATTGACACATTCACCATACCTGTCAAGTTTCAATGTTAAGAATGGGTGAGAATCGTGTGCAAATGTAAATTATGTATTGAGATTGGCTCAAATTGCGTTTCAGGGCATATCAACTATTGAAATTAAGTGTTGTCTAGAAGTCTATTTAAAACGTGTTTAAATAGTTTTTAGCAGCACTTCTGATTGAACAGAAAATATTTATAATTTTTTACAACCAATGTTTATTAGCTACGTGAACTTGTTGTTTCGATACTATCTGTTTATGAAACTATTTTATTCTTTGAAGGGTGAAAACGGTTGCTACACGCTTCTACTTTGCCTTCACAGACGGCCGGATTTTGAATCCTACCGTAGTGCTATTTGACTGGAATCTGACCAATTTGTACTTGGCTAAATTTGCTTTTCAGGGCATATCAACTACTAAAATTAAGTGTTGTCTAGAAGTCTATTTAAAACATGTTTCAAAACTTTTGTATGTGATCTTTTAGAATAATGTGAGTTCTAAAGTTCGATAAAAATAGATTTTTTTATCAGAAATCTAAACCAATTTTACAAATCTAAATAAATCTAACACTTTTGATAAATTGCCTGAGAATTTTCCTTTAATGCGTGTGAGCTTGAGAATGTATCAAAATGCATGTCTCACACAGAATGGGTGAGACTTGGCAGGTATGCGTTCTCTTAACTCAGATTTCATCCGTTAATATTTCAATATTTCACATCATCACCAGATATCAAAATATCTAGAAAATATATTTTTATAGCAACTATTTGATTCTTGTGCTGCACTTAGATAGAACACTGGAATAAAAACTTGTCTAAGGTTATACCATTGATGCAATGTTAGTGACCTTTGCAAGGATATAGAAAGAAAATAGCAAGTTGATTTCTCTTTTTGGTTTCATAACAACATACTCAATTATGTTCCTTGGGCAGATCCAACAATCCATCATTTCTGCCCACTTCCAATATGTCAAGAGGCAAAAATTATTACCCTTCATTCTACTGGATATGCCTTATAAATGCACACACAAATAATCTACCACCCACAAGTGTAGCAATGATTTTCATACTTTTCTGTCAATACACAAAACAATAAAGATGGAAGTAATTAATCTCTAGAGATATACTTCTAAATGGCCAATACAGTGAACCCTCATTAAAACAGACTAATGTGGGTGAAGGTTGTCAGTTTTAGCTGATTGTCCAAGTTTTCATTGACATGCTCTCTTAACTCAGATTCCATCTGTTATATCCGATATGTGGTTTAATAGGGTCCGTTTTAACAAGCATTCACTGTATTTCATTAAGCAAGATGAATAGTTGTTATTCATTTTATATCATTATTCAATATTTCATAATATTTCAATATTTCACATCATCATCAGATATTAAAATATCTAGAAAATATATTTTTATAGCAACTCAATTATGTTTATCAACCTTTGCTTCTTGTGCTGCACTTAGATAGAACACTGGAATAAAGACTTGTCAAAGGTTATATCACCGATGCAATGTTAATGACCTTTGTTCACATTGAACGAAAGAGGAGAACTGATTTCAGGCCCAGGTGTCCTCCATAACAAGTAGCTTTGTACTTATAATAGGCAAACTCAAAGTGTGTGGCACTGAATTGCACATTTCCTTAAGTACTGCTTTAATAATTTAAAATTTGTTTTAATGTTTTATTTGCCGGAAAGAAAATAATCTGAAATTTGTTCTACAAACAACATTACTCATTTTAGTCAATTCAAATTGGAATTAGTCTGTTTCAAAAGTCAATGTTTACTTTTTTTAGTAATTACATCAATTATACCATATTTGTTGTTAATGGAAATTTAAATTTTTAAACTCTGTAATTAAAAATCTTCCGAAAATAAAGTAATTAATTGATAAACTTGAACCTCTACAAAAAGTAGTTTGTTTATGATTGCTCACATGAACCATGAAAAGAATTCCTTGCTTTTTGATTATAATATGAAGAATAAGTTTTTTTTTACAGTAGGGGATTTTAAGTTATCAACACAGGTCAGAGATCAAAATGAAGAGAGATCAGTGAAGAGGACAGGTTATCTCTAAGTGGGGAGAATTGCTGATATGATAGATTACAAGTGCTAACTGACAACGTGAGGAGAAGGTTTTCCCACTCTATAATGTAGATGTCAAAACAAACACAATTACATTTCTTTGCATGTTATTTTTAGCTGTTCACACTCAACATGCATGAATGTTTAGGAAAAAAGAAAGCTCACTCTAGAAAAAAAAAGAAAGCTGCTTTTCTGGGACATGGAGCAACAGAACTCTTAGAAGTCTAAGAAGTACACCTAAAACTAAATTATTCTTCACAAAAAATAAAGTACCATATGTTTATGATGTAATGCTGTATGAAGAAATGAAGCAATTTATGCTAGGTATTATTAATTAAAGAGTTACTACAAGAAACATCTTACCTGAGGTTGCACGTGAGTAATTAAGCAACATTAACCCGGTGGATGCTTAGGGCCTCATACCTGCTAAATTAATACCTTCTAATTAACAAAAATACTATGAAAATTAATGCTCAGTAATTACATTTTTTAATTATTAAACATTATTATTACTTAATAACAACATTTTTGTCCTATGAACGAATGAAACAAGATTTTAAATGGATTTTCAAAATGTTAAATTAATTATACAACTATTCTTTAAAGATCTATAGAAAAATTTAGCATAACTATTTCTTTGATAACTCTAAAGTATAATTTAGCAAAAAAAACAAACTTAAAATTGCTGTTTTATTCACAAACATATTAAACAAAATTCATTTCTCCTGTGAATTATCTTTAAAAACATAAAAAGTCTGCATGGGCTTAATTAATGGGGGATTTTCACATTAAAGAAAAATATTTTTTCTAAATTTTCTCACAATAAAGAAATGTAATCATTCATGAAATAGGTATATGAAGTTTTACTGAAATCCAATAATTAGCTGAATTTTCATAGATTTTTCAAATCTAAGGGTATTGAGCATTAAACCTTTTATGATGTTCATTGTTACATTTTTACCAAATGCAAACAAATTCAAACACAAATATACAGTTTTATATTCTTACATCAGAATTTTCTCCAGTCTTTTTTCTATTTAATGGCAAAGTTTATAAAAAATTGTTTATGGACAAGGTGGTGTATTTTCCTTGTGGATGTCATCTCATGTCATTTTGATTGAACATAGCTAATATATAAAAGTCAATAAAAATATAAATATTTGCTTCAAAATACTTGAAAATTAAATCTAGGAGAATACTAACACAATTTTAATTCAGAAATACAAGAAAGTATTGATTTATAAAGCCACATAGAATGAGTGACTCTTTCTGCTTTTGCTTGTGATGAATTGAATTAATTTCTTGATTCTTCATCAATCTCTGCAGTAAATAAGATTTGCTCTGAACAGAATAAGTGATTATCTCTTGAAAGTGATTTCTCTTCTTAGTCAACATCGAAAAACAGGTCTGCTTAGTCACTTAATAGAAACCGTCATGTTACCAACATGCTGTGTTGCGGGTGATCAATTACAAAAAGTTACTTCTCTCACCTTTTTTTCAAATTTTCAAAAAACAAGCAGGCACAAACTAGGGATCAATTTAGCATAAATTTACATTGTAAATTGACCCCCCTTATAAAAACCTATGGGGGGGGGGGCTTGCCTTTTCTAGACATAATAAGGAGTAAATGTTGAAATTTTCAGCCCTCTAGCTCCATTGGTGTGGCCTGTACGCGTGATACATACATAGCCAATGAGCCAGCTGGACGGACTAAAAAAACTGAAGAAACCTATTTTAACAGTTTTGGTGACAGTTTCTAACAGTCCAAAGTTGTTCAATCCTAGCATCCAATCAGTCCTACTAAACATATGATTATTACAAAGAACAAGTGTAACTCATAGGCAATTAATATCATTTGCTAATTAAATATTGATTACTGACAAGTATGTTTTTCAAAGTTTTTTTCATCCTTTAAAATCATTGGATACAGAAAGCTTATATATACTGTCAACTCGTAACGAGCAAAACCACCACTGGTGTTCCATTCCTTTTTTAAAAAAGATAAGGCTCCTTCCTCTCGTGAGCTCTGAGATGGCTTTTAAGACCTGCAGGTTTTATTGCAAATCATACAGGTATTTGGCACCACCATAGTCCCTCCTCCATTAACTGTGTTGTAACCGGCATGTGCTGTATTAATAGGCCTGGTTACACCTGACTGCGACCGGCAGACTTTATTACACAATTTAGGCATGACAAGAGGTCTGTCTGTCTGTCTTGTATGAGATTTTAAATGGATTACTAAGCCAGCCTTAGACAGCAGAACATGTCAGCTCTTTCTCCGTTCCTCGATCTAGGGGAAGTTTTCTGCCTTCCATCTTACGAGCTGCACAAAGCAACTTCACAATGCCAAATGCTTTTAGCTTCCAGTTTAGCTCCTCCGTCAAAGATGTATATACAGTACCTGTCATAAGTATTTGAGGCATTTTGCTTCTAATCGCTTGGTTTTGAGAGTTAAAAACAGGAACATTATGCAAGAAGAACCAAATTTTTTACAATCAACATAACAAGACATGTTTTGTGGTTCTGAATGCTAAGTTTCTTGAAAAAGTTTTTTGTTTCTATCCTTCTTAAATCTTGTTCAGAATTGATCAAGGAGATTAAAAAAGTCAACTCACATTGCTATATGGAAGAGTTGCCAAACTAGTAAGTTCATTTTGATCCCCCTGCTCAAAATCCATAATGGCCCCTGCAATCTCAGAAAATAAAAACAGATTTTGTGTTTGTTTAAATACTTATGAACAATACTTTTTTTTATCAATGATAATTCATACATAAAAAAGTATTGCTCATAAGTATTTGAATATTTCCTGAGATTGTGTTGTTGATGTTGTTACAACAATATCTCAGCCAATCCATTCTTCAGTCTTCTTCAGGATCCTACAAATTCATAAGGAATTATACATGTGGAGAAAGCTGTAGAATGGATTGGCTGAAACATTATGGTAACAACATGAACACAAAGAAGGAGTTCAATTGTATGAACAAACCTTGGAATGTTAAGAACTCTTCTTATAGTTATAGATAATTCTAGTCCAATACTGAACATAGTATGATTACAGTCATTTCAAATTTGGGATTTTTTACAGTAGCCAATTCTAAGAAAATTGTTTTTCAGCACCCTAAATGAAATCATTGAATAGCCTAATAAATTCTTGGCAAAAACTTATAAATTTATGAAAAGCAGTCAAGGACTATATGGAATGTTTTTATTTCACTGATTCTCAATGGAAACCAGCTTTGTATGTTTTGTTTAAAAAAAAGAAATGAAAAACTGAGCATATAATCTATTAATAAGTTGGAAATAACATATTTTTCTATACCTTAAAGATCAAATCAGACATTGTCAGATGAATGTCAGTCAAGTATGCTCGACTTCAGCTCTGACATATTAAAAAGTAAAAAGCTCTTTTTGTGTGTGTTATTCTTTTATGCCTGCTTTGGTGGTTTGTAACATGTATAAAACAAGGAAAATGTTAATAATTATTACTGAGAAGAGTAAAATGATACAAATTATTTATTCTCTTATAATGATTTAGGTATTGAGAGGATTTGGATTAATTTTTGAAGAACTTTATAAAAAACAGAATTACAAAATCTTTCAGTTGTTTTGAGATTCTGAGATAAAGTATTTTCATTATTACTCGTACTTTATTGGTATGACTATAAGACTAAGATTAGGGAAGAGAACCCTCTCTTATCATAACAGCTTTGGTAGCCTACAGGTAAAGTACCATTTCTGAATGAAAAGCTCCCAAGGTACGAGATGTGAGTTCAAGTCTCATCCAAAGCTACTTTTTTCTTCTGAATTCCTGTTCTTTAATTCAACAGACAATAAAAAGATCAGCTAAAAACGATGAAGCAACAAAAAGATGAAGAATCTAGACCAAACTAATAAAATATGGGTAATATGAAATTCCGGTTCCAAAAAGCTGATATACGTTTAGTATAATCTGTCATGGATTAAATGAAACCAATAACATATATTCTTGTTGTGATAGGTAAGCACTGCACACCCATCAAAGATGGTAAATTCATAATAAATATTAATCTCATTCAATAATATGGATCATAATGGGAAACTAATTTTTCTATCCCATGTTGTGAAATATTCAGGGAGTTGTTCTACAGCTAGTTGTATCATATGGTATTGGGTAGATGACGGAATTATGGGACAGTGACAAAACTAAGGGCAGAAGGGTGAGCAACATTCCACCAACATACATCCTGTTTTGTTTTTTGTGGTGAGAAGTTGTATGTATAAATTTGTTGAAAATGTAATTAATTGAAACTTATTTTCTCTATAATAATTCTGTTCTTGCAGTATCATGATATAAGCTGGTCGTAATTTGTTATAATACACAATCAGGAACAAAGATTAAGTTAGGTTAAAGTCTGGGGTTGTACACATAACAATATCTGCTATGGTTTAGCCTGGAAAGTTGATTTTAAATACTATACAGGTACAGTAGTATGTGATTTCTTTTAAGCATATAGATACCTCCGTTCACCTTTAACAAGGTGACACACCCCAAATTTGTAAACAGGTTAATTTTTTGTAATAATGTTGTAAGAAGAATGATTGGAGAAAATTGTGATATAAAATTAATTTGTGTCTAAATGTTTAGAACTGGATATTTTTGTCTTTGAAAAACTTGTTTACACTGTAAAAACAGGACTTAATAATTTGCATTACAAAATATTTAGGTGAACCACACCTAGACTAGTAGGTTCAACACGGTAGAACAGTGAATATTCTGTGACATGAAAAACTATACGTCACTGCTGAGTACAACATTGTGATCAATAACAAGTAATTCACTCTTGGTGAAATATCTTTGTAATTTTATAAGCCAGAAAAAATCTATTGAATAAATCATCTAAAAACACAGAAAATGATGTTAGTCTTTAAATACAGATGAGTTATGTAGAAACTGTACAGAGAAACATTTATACATCAAAGTTTCAAAGAAAAGAACAAAATTTTTAGAGTAAAATGAATTTAAAAGAATGAAATCTTTCATTTCAAACTTCTTATCTCAGACTCTGATCATAATTACCCACACAGAAAAATAGCAACAAAATGTCTGCTACATCCATTATTAGCCATGAGGAAGCAGCACAAATGCATGTGTTCTCAAAACAGAAGCCATTATTGCTTTGAAGGTCACTAAAAGTTTGTAATAGATTCCTGATTTGTATATTGATTGCAAATCTTTTTTTAAATTGCCTTGAATTTATATTTATTTTTGCCATTGTTATTTTAACAAGTCAAGAGTTGTGCATGTCCACTTAGAATATACTTCATTTTACTCCATGACTGTCAGGGACTGTAATTGCTGCGTACTTTGAAAATATCCTTAAAATTCAAAACATGATATACAAATGTTTTAATCACACACTCTTCTGAAACAGAATGTTGTTTTCCATGAAAAGTGACAAACACACTTGATAAAAGTCAGTTTAATTTTTAGTAAAACCTGTTGAAGACTAAATGAAATATCAGTAAGCATAATGGTACCTCTGAGGTACCATTTTTTGTTAATGGTAACTCTGAGGTACCATTTTTGTTAATGGACAGCTGATATGAAGAAAGAGAGCCTGGAATCAAATAGAGAGTGGAATATTAGTCAGTTTTTGCTTGTCTGGCCTTTATTTGTTGCATACAACCGAAGCAATGACAGCAGCACTGGAGTCACATGACAGTCAGCTGACTCATGGATAGAGAGACAGTATTGATTGGGTGTCTTGCATCTATTGCTAAGAACCAGACTGATAAGTGCAGGGGAGGAAAAGATAAATACCAAACTGTAATCCTCGGGATGGGGATGTAGACATGCAAAATCATGAATGCATGCTCAGTCTATAACACATACTGTACATATTTATAAACACACAATCATATTCAAGTAAATATCTGCAGTACACACATACATACACTCCAAGGCAAAAAAAATAAGCCAAACTTTTCTGATGTTAACTATGTTGATGTTGACAATTTTTGGTTGACCAGTTCTAATTTTATGAGAATAGAAAGAGAAGAAAACAAACAATATCATATTACCCTTTAGCACTCTGTGCGTGACTTTGTTCAATGATCAAAAATCCTGTTGTCCTGCAACTGCAGGTGACTCCATTCATGGAACAAAAGTGGGTTTGAATTTCAAAGTTGTGTTGTCATGTTAATTTCAGTCATACATGACCAAACAAGTTACAGTCTTTCAAATTTACTAAGTGCACAAACACTTGTAAAAGAATGCAGAGTGCCAAGAGTTAAGTGTCACTTCATAAAATAGTAGAAAGTGGGCTGGTCTCACAACTCACAACTTGATCCTGAGCATACCAGAAAGGTTACCTTGTGCCAGACTTACCTCAATCCAAATAAACCAACATCATGCTTTCAATGGAAATTGTGAAGTTGGTTCATCATCATCAGCCCTTTAACATCCGTCATTGGACATAGACCTTCCCCAAGATTTGCCAGACCCCTCGATCATGTGCATTGCGGAGCCAATATTTTCTGAATTTGTCTAACTTATTGTCATGCCATCTTATTTTTTGCTGGCCACAATTTTGCATATGATCTCTGTAGGTCCATGTTGTGAGTCATGATGTCCAACAGTTGTCTGACATTCTTGCAATATGACCTGCCCATTGCCATTTGAGTTTTCTAATGGATTTGTTTTGTCTCTAATATACTGTGCTGTCTTCTGGTCTCTCCATGTGATGTTGCGCATGATCCTCTCTTATGCCTGATTCTTAGTGTGAGAGCCAATCTTTTGGCTAGGTTCCTTGTTTCAGCTCCATAGGCGACTATTGGGAGGATGTATTGGTCATAGACCCTTTTGTAAAATACTAATGCGATCTTCTTTACAGTATTATTTTCCAGGAAATGCTAGCTTTCAAAATTCATGACTGGCAGCCAAAATTCTCCAGAGAAAATGGTGTTTAACACTCCACACTCTTTAAATGATACTTGCGTCAATTCAATCTCAAAAAAGCCTAAAAGATGCTGACCAATGAGTGGCAAAAGACTGGAAGATTCTTGTAGATATCAATAAGTTTATAATTATTAGAAACTGTCAACCAAAACTGTCAATACAGGTTTCATCAGTTTTTAAGCTAGTCTGGCTGGCTGGCTGGCTGGTTGGCTGGCTGGCTGGCTGGCTGGCTGGCTGGCTGGCTACGTATGTATCGCATGTACAGACTGCACCAATGGAGCTAGAGGGCTGAAAATTTGAACATTTATTTCCTATTATGTCTAGAAAAACCTTTTTTATTGTTTTTTTCAAAATTATCCCATAACTAGGTTTTTAGTGGGGGTTCAATTTGCAATGTAAATTTATGCTAAAGTGGACACTTAGTTTATGCCCAGCTGCATTCACACATGCTTTTTGAAAATTCTGACTTTTTTTAGTGATCACTGCCCAACAAAAGGTGAGAGAAGTAACTTATGCATTGATCACCCCTTTTTCCAATTTTTTAATTGATCACCCCAAATGTGGCATGCTGCCAAAAGACATTGGTTGTATGACGGTTTCTATTGAGTGACTAACCAGACCTGTTAATTTTTTTCTCCCAGTTATTGTTTTAATTTATGTGATTTTAATTAATATTATTAATTTATAATTATCAATGTATTTTTCAATGTAACTTTTTTAATTTTTTATTCATATGAAAATGTTTTTTAAATATTTTTGGAACCCCAAGATCCAAACCGATAACAGATGGCTGATTCTCTCTTAACAGCCTCAATTCCCACAAAGTCAATATAAACCTTTTTGCCCGTTCATATAAAAACTGAAAAGAAAACAAAAAAGAAGCAGCAAAAAAATAAAAAGTGAAATCAGCAGGAATTTTAGAAATTTATATATTTTATAATAGAAGTCAAATTTTTTAAAAAAGTAACTTTCATTCTGAAATATAAAGAAAAAAAACAATCATCAGAAACAAAGGATGAATATCAAACAAGGAAAGTAAAGCTCACAAACATGGCGGTAGAGAATATAAAACAGCAGCAGACAACCAAATACAATACAGAAATACAAGATGTGAAGGTCAAATAAAGCAGCTTTTATTTCCACATCTAATCTAATCAATGTAAACATTGTCATATTAAAGCATTTCTAAAGCAATATATTTATAGGATTAATTTTCCTTGCAGACTTAACTAGGAGTACAGACACATAAAGAGATTTCTATTTATCTTCTATACAGATCTGTACATATTTACATTCTTCATATCAATTCAAAACATATTGTTATTATTGATACCACAAATAGACCTAACCACTTCAGGTATGAAATGCAAAGGATTTTATAAGATCCAAATATCTGATCCTGAGATCAAATCGCAACCAACCTAGCTTACAGTAATGTGCTTAGTTAGAAAATAAACATAAACAGACTTGCTACAACAGCTATCTATATATCTATATCTATATCTATATATATAGGAAAAAGTAAGAAAAGGAAAATAGCCAAGCTGTATTTCCACATCTAATCGGTTTCGATGTGTGTTTTCAAAAGGCAGTGCCTTTGGAAAACACACTATTTTTATGTCAAAACACCTATAACTAAAAATAAATACATCTAAACCCAAGCTTGGTTATTTACTTTTTCCTTAAACTTCATCAAGCAACGTAAGTACCAACATTTATTTATATTATTTATTAATTGTAAACTATATTGAATTTATACTGCTAGCTAGTATCTACTACTCGAGCTAGGATCTTGAAAGTAACATTGACAACTTTGGGGCTGAGATCATAAATTCTGAATTCTAGGCTTCGTAGTCTTCGCCCGACACCGGCCCCTCACCCCCCTCACCCCCCTCACCGTTTCACCTTTTTAATTAATCTTTCTTGTTTATGCACAAGAGAACATATGTTTGGATCCAATGTATATAAATATTGTCCGAACGATATATGTTAGATCGGGCTCTTTCGACTGTACGTTCAGGCATTTTCAAGATTGTGAAAACTTTATTGTTCGCACGGTTTAAATAGTGTCAAAATTAATTCCATTGTGTGCCATTGGTTGGTTGAGGTGGCATCACAGGACGAGTGGTGAGCGAAGGCATTATTTGTTAGAAGAGGATTTCAGTTGTTTAGTTATTAAATACATTTAAAACTCCCTGTCTATGTATGAAAGAGATTTGTTAAGGGTTGGCTTTTTTAAATTTTATTATGAGCACTTCCATTACATATATAGAGGGTGGTGCTACAAAAAGCGAGGAATAAGAAAAGATAAAGCTGAGGAATTTTTGAAAACAACTTAATACTACCCAATGGATTGAATGGAAGTCTACCCCCCCCACACACACACACACTCCTACAGAAATGTCAAAGGCAATGAGTGACCTCCACGAAAAAAGATTCTAGCAGCAGTAGATGTATTCTTGCATTAGCCCTGATGAAATGAGCGTGTAAACAACCCCAAAAAATGGGTACGACACAAATCATTTTGTTTTTGCATCTTAAGAATACATTTTTATATTCACTCGTGAAGAAGAAAAGTGTTAGTGTACATAACATACATAACACTGTTGTCAGTGGAAGTTACATAATCATCACAAGTGTTGACATCTGGCAAATTGTATGTTATGTAACATTTTCCACTTGTCACACCAATAATGCTACAAATTTTGACTTTTCTTTTAGTTCTTAGTATCTAATACATTTCTGTTGTCAATTGTTTATGTGGGATGAATTCACGATCGCCTACAAACTTTCCCTTGAAGCAATGGATCAAACACTGAGTAACATAAAAAGCAATGACATCATAGACAGAATACATAAACCTGGGCAAAGCTGGTTACTTCTGTTAGTAATATAGAGCTTTTAGTATACCAAGTCCAACCATTTGTACCTGTACATTGTATTCACAAGAAGCGATTGGCGTAAGATTCTTTAAGTGGTCTTGCATTGTTAAGAACTATTAGTACATTGACACACACAACAAGCACAGAATCGGTACATCTCCCAACTCAAGTAAGGCAAAAATGCTGGTCACTGCATCCAAAAGACTAATTAATGCTTTATACAAAAAATATTTTAAAACAACATTACAACTCAACAACTGATATAAATATAATAGATACATTCAATATCAAAAATATGTTCAGAGGAGATTATTATTAGCAAGTTGTATGCAAAATGTAACACAGTTTTATGTCTCTCTTTAACAAAAAATAAAAAAACATATATCTTACAGAAGACAAGTGGGATTCATTAACACTTTTAAGAAATCAATGGCTGACTGCCTGATTTTTATTTCAGGCTCATGGCACTTGGTTTTAGTTAAATCTGCAGCACTCGAAAGGTTCTGTGATTTGAAGCCACCAACCAGAGACTGCTAGAGTTTGGTTCTGTATGAAATGAATTTAACAAAACAGCAATTGTTTTAGTATCAGTTTATGTAAGAGATTAATTAAAGTTCAAATCCAAAAGTTAATTTTTACAGGTAAAAGAAAATGCCATTCAAAAATTTTGTTAAATAAATGATATTGTTGTTGTTGTTGTTGTTGTTGTTGTTTAAGAGGGTCTAAAAGGTTAACTACTCCCTAAGAATTGCAGGCCGTATCTAATAGTAATTGTTAACTGTACTTGTGTAGCTTATTCACTTAGAAGATACAGAGATACATTGATTATCCGCACATCAATTATACGAATTTCAGATTATCCGATAAAGATTTCAAAGCCCCGTAATTGTGTTCAGTATGGCTGCTTTTGTATGATCGGATCAGTTTTCCGAACAATCTATTATCCGAACAAAATACTCCCCGCCCGTCTCGTTTGGATAATCAAGGTTTCTCTATATAAACACACATACATCGTTGCCAGTAATTTCTTTACAAACAAATCACAAATGGAGTGATCTTAAAATGCATTAAATGAAATGACATGAAATGTTTCCAATGTAAGCCTGAATTTTTATATTGAGTATAAACATGAATTCCCCAAAAAAAAGAAAAACCCAACGATGTGTTAGAAAATTATTTATAATGTATTAAAACATAATGAGTTCCCCCTTAATCCTTTGGACATAGACGCCTTCACATGTATGACTCCCCCACACTGACCCCTAGGAGCCCTGACCCCAACACTCAAAGTACCACAACTATTCATTTAGTGAAACATGAACTATGTTTTAATAATCATGTGATTGCTAATGTAATTACCTTATACTATATAAAAAGTTCAAAATGCTGCTGCTTGGTTAGTTTTGAAACGTGGGAAATGCAAATCAATTATGACCGGCATTATCAGCCTACATTGGTTTAGGAGAGTCGTGCTCAAAATTTTAATTATAGTATTCAAAACTCTGCATGATATGTGCCCTTATGAACTCTGTGCTCTTATTAATATCCGATATTTAGAGAGTTTGATTTTAGAACTTGTCTTTATGAATATGACTCATGGGCACAGAACTTTCAGATATATGGAACCCAGACTTTGGAATCAATTACCCTATGATACCTATTAGCAAGCCTTAAATAAAAATAAAAACGTTCTTGTTTCGAGACTTTCATAATTATATGAACTCAGTAAATAAATACACTTCATAACTGTAGCTCGTGCACTGTGTTTTGTAAAAAAACTTTATTGACAAGTTGCACTTTCTTCTTACTCTTCTTTAATAGGCCTTATATTTTTACTGCAATTGATTGCACATGTTTTCAAGTGCTTTTGTCCAGTGGGGACTTGAGTATTGAGGTTCCTGAGAAAGGGCGCTTTCTATAAAAGCATTCTAAAAAAAATAATTTGTATTATTATTACTATTATTATTGTTGTTGTTGTTATTGTTATTATTATTTATATATATGCAATTGGTCACATTGGTCAGATTATGGTCGGAGGGTCACAATTCCTGGGGCCTAGGAACATATCACTGTTTGTAAACAAAATGCACATATCAGAGGCAGGTCCAATAACGGCTGGTATACTGGCTGCTCGTGTATATGGATTTATATTAAAAGTATATTTAAGTTGATATACACGAGCAGGCGGTACAGGCGGTACAGGCTTCTGACATATGCATTTGTTTACCAACATTGATACGTTCCCACGCCCCAGAAATTGTGACTCTCATCTGACCTGGGGATTTTGACCAATCACAGCTCACATTAGATCTGCAATTTGTCACAATTCCTGGGCCGTAGAAGCGTATAAATTTTTGAAAACAAAACACACATGTCAGTGGCCGGTATACCTGCCGCTAGTGTATCAGGACTTTCAAATACCGGCAAAGGAATTAAAGTGACATCCTTTTAAAAAGAACAGATTACAGGTTTTTTTAATAGTATTTCTCAATTATCTAGTGTGATGATGCTTTAAAAGTACAGTGGACCAGGGTTAGAAACATTGTCCCGTCGTCCCAGGATGTATTTCATTTTGAATGTATTTTCTTATGAGAAGGGTATTTTGTAAGAAGATTCATAGCATAGTATCGTAACTGGATCACTTCAAAATTACTACTACAATTACATGTCAACATTTAGAAGTAAACAAACTGATAACAGTTAGGGATTTTCAGAGGAGTCAGATCTTAATTTTTCAGAGGAGTCAGACCTGAACTAATTAACCTCATTATATGTTAAATAATTTCATAAAATATGTTTTATATAGTTATATAATGTATCATGTTCAGTGTATATATACTATCCAATATTGTAAGTATACAGTATTAACCCCTACCATCAGTTAACTCGGACAATCGGATAAAACGGACACCCTTCCCCCTTATTAGTCCGTTTTAACGAGGGTTCACAGTATTTTTAGGGCAACAGAGTCAATTTTTGTGATATCCCAGAATGGTATTTTTATTTTTTTGACATTTCAGACTCTGATTCTTCATGCAAAAAATATTAAAAATCAGCTAATAGGCAGCCTTTAATATTATTTTTAAAATTATATCTGAACCACTAAAGTTAAAGAAAATATTATCTGACAGAAATGTATACTTTTTAATATTTAAAAAAATACAACTCATTTTACTGTCCAGTTCAAAATGTTAATTTCTTCAAAAGCATTTCTTATTTTTTAATGTTAGCCCACTACTTCTTAAACTGGTGAATGGTACACCAAAGGGTGAATGAAACTACAGGGGTAAATGAAGGGTGAATGAAACATGAAGGGTGAATGAAACATAAAGGCTGAATGAAACATAAAGGCTGAATGAAACATGAAGGTGAATGACTTAATTTACCCAGATATTTATAGTTTACAATACTTAAAAAGTAAATTTTGTGGTAAATATGAAGGGTGAATGGAACATGAAGGATGAATGAAACCTGAAAGGTGAATGAAACATGAAGGGTGAATGACTTAATTTACTCAGATATTTATATTCTACAATACTTAAAAAGTAAATTTTGTGGTAAATATAAAACATTATTTCTAAAAAATCTAATTCTAAGTTCTAACACTGCTGTTTGCTAACTTTATATAAACTAGAACAATTTTTGGTCACTCCTTGTTTTCTTTATATATTTTAGGACGTTAAAAAAAGAAAAAATACTTTTGTATACTCACAGTGGATTTCTGAGCGGATTAATACTGTGTTTATGTTTTTTACTAAAAAATATTGATTCCGCCATAATTGATGCATCTGTCATGAGAAAAAATGAAGTCACGTTTTAAAATCTTTTCAAAAATTGAATTGACCTCAGAGAAATTTGATTCAAACAAAACTAGTTAATTTAATGATTAATTGACTGGATTTTATGAAAATATTGCTTACTTTCCACAAAAAACTTGTGACAATTACATTTATTTACTAGGGGTGTTGTTTATGAGTGAACACAATTCAACGGTCAAGTAACCTAGTTTCTACTCTCCCCCTCCCTACTGTATTGTTTTTAAATTTTAAATTTTTTAATGGATGACAGGAAATGTCAACAGCTAATAAAATACTTATTTCAACACAACTTAAAAATCAAAGGGGAGGTAAATCACATTTCTGAATTATGCTCAACCATATTTGATGAAATGTATTGTATGTAATTAAACAAAAAATAATCAAAATCATTTATAAAAAAATAGTCTCATCAAATTTTGTAAAGCTTTATATTTATCGATAAGTAAAACATTGTTCCTTTTTAATAACAATGTTTCAGAAGCAAGCAAGTAGCATAAGCATTAATAATTTAAATTTTTAAAAAATTTCCAGCAGATATTTTTTTTTTAACACTCAAAAGTGTACACTTGTATTTTAATAAAAAAAAGCAATGAAAGCTTTGAAAAAAGAAAATCTTTTAGTTTTATTGCATTTTTTGCATTAGAAAAAAATAGTCTGTCATATCAAATAAAATTTCACCTAATTTAATTTTTCCGGGGACTTATCTTTATAATATAATTTTGGCATGCAAAAGATATTTTATTTCATAAAGTTAAAAGGTGGTTGACTTGACTTAGAAAAAATATTTCCATAAGTTTTTCTTATAAAATATCCTTTTCATAAAAAAATACATTAAAAATTGAATACATACCAAAAATGTTATTGAATTCAGCACATTAATATATTTTTGGTGAAATTTTTAAATTTGTGTGAAAATTAGGCTAAATTTTCCTAATGCAAATTCTCATATTTAACCAGTTCACGAGTGTAAACAAGTTTTCAACCACGATTGTCTACATTATATTGTCTACACAAATAATGTTTAGTTGATAATTCTCTACAAGCTTTCTTTTTATTAATAACAGAAGGATTATTACGATAAAATTAATAGGTTACAAGTTTCAGACATTTAATCGACACATGTCGCTTTTTGTCAAAAGTCCATGGTAGAAGCCCTAAAGACATGAGGGTGAATGACACTGACACAGTTTAAGAAGCACTGTGTGAACCTATGATGGTAGGAGTGAATTGATCTTTTTCTTTTCTAGCTACTTGAAAAAATATATCAATGTTCAAATAGTTCTTCGGATAATTGAACTCCTTCTTGTTAACACGTTTCAGCCAATCCATTCTTCAGCATTCCTCAGGTGTAATATCCGAATATGATGAGGGTAAACAGAAGTTTTAAATTTCAAACGTTGTATTAACAACACAGACAACAAGAAGGAGTTCAATTGTTCGAAGAACTATTTGAATGTTAATGACCCTTCTCAGAACTATAGAAAATAACTATTTGAATGTTAATGACCCTTCTCAAAACTATAGAAAATAACCATTTGAATATTATGACCCTTCGCAAAACTATAGAAAATAACTCTTTGAATGTTAATGTCCCTTCTCAAAACTATAGAAAATATCTATATCAATGTTAATTGAAAGGACAATTGCTTTGAATAACTGATACAATACTTAACAACTTAAACAAAAAATAAATTTATTTCATTTCATGAACATGGATGCAGAAATATTCAAAATGCTGTATAAAGCACTCATCAGGCCGCATTTGGAATTCAGCTCCTGCATTTGGTCAAACCAACATAAATTTAACATAGACGCTATAGAAAGAGTACAGAGAAGAGCCACAAAGATGATCCCAGCATCAAACACCTGCCATATCCAGAAAGGCTAAAAGAGCTTGATCTAGAGACACTATCCTACAGAAGAACCCACGTTGATATACTGGAAATATACAGGATAACCTCAGGTCTGCACACCATTGATCAAGACTGTAAGTGCAGCATCTGTCCAGATAAAATCATTTTACAGCCATTCCTTAAGCAATGCAACCAGTGGTCACAGTAAGAAGCTACAAAGGCCACCAGGGCCAGAAAACACTTCTTCTCAGACAGGTCCACTCCTATCTGGAACAAGCTATCAGATGCCACAGTCTCTTCTCCAAACATAAACATGTTTAAGACTAATCTCAAACTAAATAACAATAAAAAAATTATTTTTAAAAAATAATCAGAACAGAAACTCAAAACCACAGTAGGACTTAATAGGTTGACCTCAACTAACCTAATATTGTCTTGCTTGAGATACACATAAATCTTCCTTTTTTTCTTAATAGCTTTTTATTACATCATTTTATTTTAGTGTGAAAAAGAAAGTATAACAAGCACACATCATAATTCATCTTAAAACCATTCGCATCTGTTGATAGCACCACATATTCCAGTAATCTATTCCAAAGTCCTACTACTCTATAACAAAAAAATAATTTTCTGATATTCAATCTACTTTTATTTGCTTCTACCGTATATGTGTGGCCTCTAAGTCCCTTGTACCACCTTCTAGTAAAAAAAATACATCAGGGTTTACTACTTCTAAACCACGCATAATCTTGAATATTTCTATTAAGTCTACCCGATCTCTCCTATTTTCTAACGATGTTGGTCCTAACACTTTTAGCGTATCCTCATAAGTCATACTTTTTAATTCCAGTACTAACTTAGTTGCACGTCTCTGGACTTTTTCTAAAAGATTTTTTATCTCTCTCCAAGTATGGTGACCAGGCCTATACACAGTACTCTAGGTGTGGATGTACATAAGTATTATATAGTATAAGGAACAGTCCTTATCTATATATGAAAAGGTATGCTTAATCAGTCCTAGTACCCTGTTCGCCTTAGCTGCAGCACTGGCAATATACCTGGAGAATGATAGTTTATCAGTTACTATGATCTAAGAATAAAGTGTAATAAAAACCCCAAAAATATTTCAAATATTTCAGGAAGACAATTTAAAATGGATCAAATTACTCTGTATCTTTAACACAAATTTAGCAGGAGCAGCCAGACTTACTAACAATGTCTATTGCAACTTTAAATCTGTTTGGGGCTAACAAAATCAAACACCAACAAATTGTCAATAAAACAAACACCTTCTAAAGTGCAGACGGTTTTAGTAAATCACTTTTTAGTGCTATAAGGGACGCATACAATAAAAGTTTCCTAAATATTTTATTTGTAAAATTGCTGAAAAATCTGTATAAATTCTTATTCTCAACACAATCATTAAATTTTCTTGAAATACTATCTATAGTTTCGAGAAGGGTCATTAACATTCAAAGAATTTTTCGGACGATTAAACTTGTTCTTGTTGTTAACACATTTCAGCTGATTCATTCTACGGCCTCCTTCAGGTGTATTATCCGAATGTGATGGTGGTAAACAGAGATTTTGATGAGTTTAACTCGATGTGGCTTCCGCTATTCAAGAGGGACAAAAAGGTATGGAAATCCCGTTCTAACAAGGAATGGAAAGGAAAAACCTTACATTATAAGCGTTTCTACCATTGGAGAAAAAGATTTCTGTTTATCACCAGCACATTTGGATAGTACACCTGAAGAAGGCTGTAGAATGGATTGGCCGAAACGTTGTGTTAACACAAACAAGGAGGAGTTCAATCATCTAAAATCTCTTTGAATGTTTTCTTCAAATATTCATGATGATGCACAAAAATGTTTTCCCACTTGTTTAAATTTAGAAAGAAGTTAAATAGAAAATCGATTTTTCAATGGACGTCAACAACTTTCAATTTGCATAAATCCTACTATAATTAACGTAGCCTATTAATTTCTTTAATTGTACCAATTAAAGAATTGAGGTACCCTCAATCCTTTTTCTTTAATAAAAGCCAATTATTTAGGTCAGTTTCAGTGTTGCTAACTTAGATATTTTATATCTAAGTTTAGATAAATTGTGTTGCATTTAGATTAAGAAATCATTTTTAAAAATTGTTTTTAGATATTAAATATCAATTTATATCATTTTTAAATGAGGCTCAGATAATTTAAAATGAAGTTCAGGCCTGAACATTACTGAAAATATCAAATTTTTGCCAAATCCCCTGAACTTCAGGGGAAGAAACAACCGGTAGTTCACTGACTTGGTGAGTGACACCTAGTCAAAAACTGACTTTTGGTTGACCAAAACCGAAACTATCGTGAAAAAAAGAAAACCCTCATTCTTATAAATTTCCAAGAAGCCATATAACCAAAGTAATACTATCCAAGACTTATTCCCATCCTAAGGAACGCATTTGGAGGGAAAATGCTTCCAGAAGTCTAAAGATTAAGGACATTTTGTCATTGGTCGCAAATATCAATCGTAATATATTATTTACTCATTTAATGAGCAGTGTGATGTTTTTTCTGGACTCATACACTTAAACGTAATAATTTTGCTGATCACCTACCGACCATTTGAAACAATGGACTTTTCCACTGACATAATTTCTGTAGTTTCTTTTCTTAAAAAAAATTATCTCATAGATATTCAAAATATCCATGAATTTTTTCACAGGGATTAAAAGTTAGTTCGACCTTTTTTATTTTAATTTATTTTTGTTTAAATTAAGTCTTATTGGTCACAATAGTGAATTATATTTGATTTTTTTTTTTTGCGAAATTTGTTCAAAAAGTCATACAGGATCTAAAAAGTATAATTTTCTATTAAAAACTATAATTAAAACAATGTATTCATCAGAAATTAACGCAATAATGAAATTAAACTCTTGTCTTTACTGATCAGATTGCACACCATGAACTCATCAGTTTGGTACATCAGATGCACATCTCCATTGTACCATGACAAATTCGTAGTTCCCAATCTGATAAAGACAGTTAATTTCATTACTGCATTAATTTCTGTTGAATATGTTGTTTACTTATATGTTTTAATAAGAGAAATTATACTTTAGAGCCTATGTAAGACTTTTGTAGCCTCTCTCTATGCTGGTTAAACGCTGGCATAGGTTTACGTACATCAAGACGAAGATTATCTTTTCGTTATATTTCCGATGCAAGACTTAACAAATCGTAAGGAGGTAAAAATATAAGGGAGGTAATCGAGTATTTTGAATGCAAAATTTGTAATTGATGCTAGATTTTAGCCGACTAATTAGCTGATTAGCCATGAGAAGAAAAGTAAGTAGCATAATCAATTTGCTATTGTTACCTCTCCCGTTTTAAAATGGCAGCCACTCCAGCAAGTGGGAGCTACTGATGGCGAGTTTAAAGTCAAAGACGCAGACGACAATATTCCTCAGAATGGCATTTTTTAGTGTTAGTAGGTAGGTTTAATGTTAGTAGGTATGTTTAGGGTTAGGGTTAGTAGGTAGGTTTAGTGTTAGTAGATAGGGTTAGCGTTTCAACTCACTGAATGTAATTTCCAGTTCAGGTAAAGAAATCTCTTGTTACTTTCAATGGGGACAATAGATGTAGGTGCAGCAGTTCTTTTTTCTGGTAAATGAACACGTCCTTCAGTCATTCTGAATTTAAAAAGTGAAAACATGTTGAAATTGTCACCTGCTTCTTTGACTTTGAATTCACCATCAGCAGCCGCTGGAGAGGCAGCCATTTTGAAACGGGAAAGGTCATAATTGCCAATCAATTTAATATAATTATTTGATTCAACTGATTGGCAATTTTGATATAGAATGCACTGACTGGAGGCATAATTAGTATTGTATTTTTAGATCATTTTTGCTTCAATTTTGGATATAAAAATTTCAAAAGAGTTGGCAACGCTGGTCAGTATATTCATAATTTGTTGTGATGTGCCTATAAACAGCCGAAAACAGGGATTCTTTTGCCAATTTTCGTGTCCATCCCCTTAAATCCTTGCCCAGGATATAAAGTTTATGTCATAAAATCATGCTTTCGTTTCGTTTTCAAATTGATAAGTATGAGAGTATAAAACTTATAAGTGGTATTGCTCACAATAACAAGTACTTTTTAGTCGCCTTCAATGGGCTTGTCGAAGGTTTAAAAGGAAAAAACGTGTTATAACACGTGGTGGCTTGATTCCAATAATTAAGTTTGTCAAGACATGCGTTTTACAGTTAAGTCCTTAAAAAAAATATATACAATACACTAATAAAATGATTTACACTTTAAATAATAATGTTCAGCTAATTTGTGTTATCTACAACGAAGATGGGTTTTTATTTAGCATTTATGTTACCTAGAAAATACCATACAGGGAAACTTACGTTGAGGCAAACCCGAGTAATGTGCAATTTAAAAAGAGGTCATTAAAGGCGGTCTTTTTAAAATACTTACCCACTTCCCAAAACAGAAATTGAATGGAAAAGGAATATACGTACGAAAGTACTACAACGGAAAAGTGTTTACTGTCAGCATCAAAACAAATTCCTCTAAAGACTTGTTACAAACAAATCTTTACTAATTCACAATAATCACTAATCAATATTCAATATTGAACAACACTACATTAAGACCTGTCTCTCCCGTTGGGAAATACCCATAGGTGTACAGTCCAGGGGGGCTGTGGCACCCCCTCCAAATTCGGACAAAACAGTGTAAAGTTTCGGGAAAATCAAGCCCTTTGCACCCCCACCCTTTACCAAAGAGCTCCTATACGCTTATTGGAAACACCCGTGTGTGATCAGCAATATCAGAAATTAAAATGCCTTAATTTACTATGTAAAATGGTTGTTGTTGAGTTACGCATTATTACAATGTACGTGCGATTGTGTGCAATGATGATGATGATGTCAATGATGAGTTTCTATTCAGCAGTGTTCACTGTTCAGTTATGAAGTTTTTCACACATTCCTGATCGCTTCTTAGAGAGATTTTTGTTCTATTGTCCAGTGCAATGTTAGAATTTTTGTCTCTCTATAAAATCTACTTAGGATCAACGTGTAAAATTTAATTTATTACGTTTCATTTTTAAACAAAGTAAAAAATTAAGAGGATTATATATGCTATGTTGGCACATATCCAGAGATCTGTTCATCGTCATACTCGGAACAACGGCAACTTCAAACTATTGAAAGACTATTAAAATATCTAGATTAAAATATCAATAATTTTCTTTCAGACATTTGAAGTTCCAAAACAACGTGATCTACAATAATTTACAGATCTTATTAATTACAATATCGGTTTTTATATAGGCCGTTTTCGAAATGTTTGCGCACATGCTTAATAAATTGCTACGCAAACGCAAGCATACCTGATCACGTAGTAATATCTTTTGATGCTGTAAAGAAACTTTAATGAATACCAAGTAGTAAACCGTAAGTTGTTTTGTTTGAGTTGAAACACATCGAAAATTTACTCATAACCTGAGTGAGTAAACACATATAGATCATTTTTTTCTCGTTTCAACACTTCATAATAAAGTTAAACTTCAATTATTCTGTCTTGTGGATTACTGTCTCTATTCTTTTGGGAAAAATTGTTCTGTAACGTTTTAAAATAATGAAAGTTTGGTACGATTTTCTTGTAACATTATTTCGTAAGAATCTAATTCCATGTGGCATGTGGTAAACTCATGAAATATTATCATACGTTCTAAATTGACACACAATCTTGAAATTTTATTTTTCTGGAGCTAATTATTATTTTCAGTCTTCATCTAAGCAACGAGTCTTAAAATACATGCAGTTTTTTAAAATGATTTTTTTTTTCAAAAATAAAATAAAATGATTTACCCGATGGAAGCTTTACGGTACATATACATGCTCTAAACTACAGTACACACACCCTCCTCCTCCTCAATCCATGCATTTTTCAGTGTGCTGGTGCAAAAGCATGCTCACTCCTGGCAAAGAGAACAAGAAATCGTTTCCTCCACTTGAAAGAGAAAATTGTTTTTTTTTACCACGTGTCAAAAAATAATTCTTTTTGTCAATATGATTTTATTGACAATCACAATTTCACAACATAAAATGTTAAATACGCGCGTATATCTGCACTTCTTAAGATCAAAAGAATCATTAATTGAAGAATTATTCTTTTTTTAAGATGTCTCTACCTCAAATACAGCAATCAAAACTACAACAGAAAGAAAAACGAATAATAGTATTACCTAAAAAGAAAGTCAATCCGTGTTGGCTTGATTTTTCTTACTACAATTTCACTCAGTCACTACAAAGGATGATCGTCGCAACGTGTGTGTCTTGTATTTTTCCCTTTCTGTCTTGGCTGCGTCAGTTTGTAACTAGGATTTTGTTTAAAATTAATTAATAAATTACTCTAAAACATTAAAAAAAAACTATTGTTTTTTTGCCAATTACACTATCTTTGTGTTCGTTTTTACAGCAAGAAATTTTCTAACTAAAAGAAGAGAGAGAGAGCGGGATAAGAAGTGGATAGAAAAAGAATAAGTTAACTATAAGTGAGATTACAAAGGGGGTAGAAGCAAAGTGAAGCATTGGAGTAGCAGATGTGTTAAAGATTGGCTATTTACGACAGCTATAATAGTAGTAACAGAGATGATGATGATGATGATAATAATAACAATAATAGTGATGGTAGCAAGCGGCGGAATACATAGTAAAAGGGTAGTAGTGGTAGTACTGAATGAATATAGAATAAAGCACACATGCTTCACTCGTGTTCGACGACTCCACCCTTCATACCCTACGCACATATACGCACATGTAATTGTGTGTCGAGGCCTTACCTACAACAATACACTCTCAAATATTAAGAATACTGAGCATGTGGAGTAAGAATTGGAAAATATGGGAAACCGAATGCATTTTGTTATTATTTTCTGTGCTCACTCACGATTATTACGATCAAGGTTTTCCACGGGGAAAAACATATTAATTACATTTCACACTCACGTGTAAAATGATGGATATAAAGTCTCTTTCTTTCTCTCCTTCTCTCTCTCTCTCCACGTCTCCCTCTCTCTATTTATGCAACTCGTGCTCAATATTAGTTAAGTTGGGAATGGGAACTTTACTTGCGAATTGGGACCAATAACAAACGTGGATTTCTTTTAAAACTCAGGTGAGGAGATATAAATAAATAAACACTGTTCTATTAAACATTCATTTATTTATTTATTCTATTCATTTTTGGGAACTGTTCTTTTCAGAGAAAAGACTTTTCTCAAGAATTGTTCTGTATTTTTTTGTGTCAAATCTGTGTAGTGTGTGGACATTTACATTTATTGCACACATTTTCTTCAACTCGCACATCACGATGGGGGATTCGTAAAAGGACACCCACATTCAGTAAAAAAGGTGTCTTTTTAAGCGATGACCTTTTTGCATACTGATTCCGATTTCCACAACGATTCTAATCTCTCTTTACTCTTATGTATCTATCTATCTATCTCTCTATCTACCTATCTGGCTGTCTGTACTATTGCTTTTTCTTTCATTTTACCCTCTCTTTCTCTGTGAGTCTGTGCTGTAGTGTATTTGTTCCCTTTTGTAACGTAATATTGTGTTTTCTATACAATTTTTCTGATAAGAATGCGTACAAAATCATTGATTTTTCCAGCAACCGATTTGCTTTGAAAAACAATCTAAAACTGAATATGCTTTTAAATATCCTGAGGAGCAGATACAATAATAAATATGAATCCGGGGGTCGATTCGCAACCCAAAGAGAGAGAAAAGGAAGAAAAAAACACTTCTCCCTCGGCTGCTGCTGACCATCTCGTAAAATCCATGATATTTATTTACACACTACACAGGATCCAAATATGCAAGTTTCACTAATGAAGCTAAGTTGCAGACAAAAATGACAGATTAAAAGTTCGATGATGAAAAATGTTTTTTAAAAATGCATTCCTAATGAATGATGATTGATTTCTAGTTTTCAACAATACACAGACAGTGAAAAAGCGGTGCTTCAAACAGTGTTGCCAACTCAAAAAATATTTTCGCGCTAGCTTGACTGCCGAAAAGCGCTATTTTTTTTTGAAATAGCCAGAAACGGCCAAAATGTTTTAGGCGAAAACGCGCTAATTTATCGCTTTTTGCAATGCCAAAACAACAAACGCGCTAAATCTAGCGCGAAACGCGCTAAATTGGCAACACTGGCTTCAAAATATACACTTATTTTCTGGACTATTCCGGATATGCATTTTTTAAGATCGGAAAAAGAAAAACATGGAATAACAAAAACAAGGCAAAATGGGTCCCCGGCGGGAAAAAGCCGTCGGGGTCTATCATTCGCTATGGGTGTCTGTCTGTCGTCGTTGTTGTGTCATTTTGGTACATTTTATAAACAAAAACGTTGTTTTTGCTTACAATTGGAAAACATTCTCAAATCTTGACTGATTTTACTGAAATTCCACTATAATGTTGACAACACCAGGAATTGAAAAATGGTGAGTTACGGACGATCCGATTGTTTGTTTACATTTTATATATAAATACTAAATTACCATATGTCAACAAGCAAAAAATATTGAACTTTGGAACTACTGAAGCGATTAGAATGAAAATTGTTATACAGGTTCTTGGTACCTAACTACTAAAAACATAACGGTTTTTAAGAAGTTTATGGTTTGAATAAAAAAGAAAGAATCGGAGTTAACGGTCCTAATAAACAACGAATTTCTATTCTATCTCTCTATTTCAACTGCCGGGGACCTTTTATTTCTTTTTTGAAGATTTTTTAAAACCTCATTCAATGAAGTTGGAGACGTATATGTATTTGGTCGCGACTTTCCACCTGTCCTCCTCTCCACACGATATCTCCGAAAATCCTCAATGGAATTTTGCAGTGGGCAGTGGGGTAAGAAGAAAGATGTGGTTACATTTTGGGTCGGAATTCTGAGAGATATTTTTCCGGGGTTTTTTTCCATAGATTTATGTAAACGCTCATGACTGTCCACTATATCTCCAAAGGTTCTCAATGAATTTCAATGAAATTCTGTGGAGGGGTGAGCAATATGCTACGGGAGAATTGATTACATTTTGGAGCGGATCCCTGCACAATTACCTCCCCCACGCCGTAGTTATATGCCCAACCCACATAATATCGCCCAAATGTCATGTCTGTCCACACGATTACCTCCCCTACGTCGTAGTTATATGTCCAAACCACATATCACAAAAATCCCATGTCTGTCCACACGATATCTCCCAAAGGTTATCAATGAAATTCTGTGGAGGGGTGGACAATAGGCTACGGGAGAATTTGTTAAATTTTGGAGCGGATCCCTGCACAATTACCTCCCCTACGTCGTAGTTGTATGTCCAAACCACATAATATCACAAAAATCCCATGTCTGTCCACACAATATCTCCAAAAGTTCTCCATGAATTTCAATGAAATTTTGTGGAATGGTGTACAATAGGCTACGGAAGAAATGATTGCATTTCCGGGCTGATTCATGTCCACACCACATAATATCGCTCAAATTGCATGTCTGTTCACAGGATATCTCCAAAAGCTCTTGTGAAGGGTGGGCAATGGGCCATGAAAGAAGTGATTACATTTTGGGGCGGATCCATGCACAATTACTTCCCAATGACAATGGCATGGGCTCTCTGGGTGCTTTCTAGTTCTTTTGTTTTTTTGTTTTTTGTAAAGAGCGATTTGTTAGACCCACGTCTAAATCAGCTTACCTTTGAACTACCCATAAACATAGAGTGTGTGTGTGGGGGGGGCTTAAAATGCCAAGGAAGGATATTTGTTGCCGTCGGGATACTCAACCGAACTCTGAAGTCAAAGGCTGTAGACATCCAATCCACATTGGAGCAGGTGACGTTGATTCGTAAAGACTGAAGTTTAATTATATGTACAGGGGCGTAGTTGATGGAGGGTGTGGGGCGATTTTAAATCGCCCTACGGGCCCCCAATGGATGGGGGGGGGGACAAAAGCTTTATGAATAGTAAGTTCACCTACTGCATTTCTACTAACATTATACAATGACAAATCTCACTAAATGTTTGATGGGCCCCCTCAAGGAGCCAAGCCTCCCACCCGGACCATCAAATATCTAGCTACGTTACTGCCTTTAATAATGTTCGTCTTATTCGCTACTAGCCTGTTAAGGCCCATCACCGTTGTCTCCTTAATTGGGAAGGGAGATCTTGGAGGGTGGACGGACGAACGTAAGGCGACAGCCGGCTCCATCTTCCCGCGACACCTCGAGTACAAGTGGAAGATTAAGAAACAAAAGTTAGCCTTGTATATCATTTAAGGGAAATCATTCTTTTTTTCCCAGCCATAATCTCTCTAAATCAGCGGATTCCAACCGTTTTTATTATTATCATTGATCCCCGATGGACCGAGGCTTTTGAAAGGTCTGCCTACTCAACAAGTTATGGGTTTGGAACGATTTGCCCACGAACCCCGAGTAATACCTTTGTGGATCCTCTGGTTGGGAATCAATGTACTAAATATTGGAGGAGAAGGGGGCGGGTGTAACGTCGTCTGGTACTAGTGCCTTTGTTAGCTTATTGTTCTTTCTGTTTTAGCTGTGTGTAGTTCGAAACGCGTTTGGTTTCACTGTATTTAGAAAAGAAGCTGAGAGACGAGACAAGATACGTGTTATCAAGGCTATTTACCTGACCAGAGTGACCATCTTAGCCCCCCACTTCCGGGCCCCCGTATTTCGTGACCGGAAACTGGGGCTCGTAAAACGGTTGGGTAAATTGTCGGCGTCTTTATTTATTAAAAAAATAATACATACATATATAAGCATAGATAGATACACGATACATACATATTGCAGGGGGCTCAAGAAGCCAAGCCCACAGGGCCCCAACATCTCTGGCCACGTCCCTGGATATGTTTGCATTTTTAATGATGAAATAAAAATGAGCATTTACAAATATAATTCTACTGCGATGTTTGTGATATTTTTCAAAACCTACAACAATAAGAATATTAGAGTTACCACCCGACACCCATTATTATACATCGCTTCTTACTTTCAAGACATAATTGTGTTTATGATGTTTATTATTACGTTATTGTTATCTTTGAAAACAGTTTATTCGTTGGGATTTTGAAGAATATACTTTATTTTCTTTCTAAAGAAAAAGGCAACAACAGACGTACGACGTAAGTGTTTTTATCAGATCTACATTGATTCCCTCTGTTGAAACCCTAAGGAGGAAAATGTGCGTTCTTCACTCCTTTTTAGCAATCAACACGAGTAACCCACGTGTCATCTACACGGGCAGCATAACGATTGTGTGTGCGTGCGTGTTGATTTGTGCGTGTGGGGCACAGAAATATACAGAGAGGCACGTAATCTTCTAAATTGTTAATACTTGACCTAAACACTTAAACAGGCATCAGGCACGGAGCATGATTTCCCTCTGTTTATTATTACTGTTTTTACACCGCCATTGGCAAAAGAAAGAACACCTTCTACTACTACTGCACTAAGTACTTGCAGGCTTGGCTGAAGTGTTAAGGACTGTGGCAGTCCAATTTCCAAGTATTACACCGAAGGTTCGTTTTACAGATTATATTGTGAGAAAAAAAAGTATGGATAACTACGGACATCTTATCCAAAGTGATTAATCTTGTTCTTCTAAAATCTATCATACGAAACTATTGTTGTATTACTACAAACAATTGGGAATAGGAAGAAAAGAAGACAGAACTGAATGATGCCAACAAATGTTTGATTGTTTGAAGTGATATCCGAATTCAATAAGATTTCTTGTCCAAGAGTAGAGACGAAAACTAATTTGAAACAATACCTCTTGGACAAACAGTTTTCTTCTTCTTCACTTTAGTGATCAGTCCGAAGCCATATGTGCCAAGCGCGTGGCCGTGAAGTATGGCTCAAAGATAGAGAAAGAAAAGCATGGAATTGGAGAGAAGGGCTTGCAATTCTATCGCAAATAATGCATAATGCTCAAATCTAAACAAACTGGCCAGTCGAGAGATTACGAAATCCGAAACTACGACATCATCATTTGTATAGTTTTTTAAGTTACAGAAAAAAGGAAGGGTAATTGATGGAAAAGAACATCACTATTTTTTCCCGACGCAAAATGGAACCGGCTACCACGTTTCATACAACTAACTATTGATGCTAAGTCTGCAACTGATGATGCAAGTGTAATAGTAGTAGTAGTAGTAGTAGTAATAGTAGTAGTAGTAGTAGTACACATAAAACAGTCGGTTAATGAAAAACAAAAGCCTTTCATTCTATAAGTGACACTTTGCTATTATTCTGCCTTTTCTATCTTTATGGTGTATCATAAAAACGTAAATTTATTTAGCTCTTCTTTTCCAAATACAAATTAATAGAAACCCGAACATGAACAACTAATTAACTCTGGCAACGATTGTAGCTGCAGCCGAGAATAGAAGAAGTCAGTTTCTTTTCTTAAAAAGACATGAGTTGAATTCCTTAACAGTTCTGTAAGAGGACGTCATTGATACGGATGATGATGCCCATTGCTGGTGATTTTGTAATATTTCCATAACATGCGAACAGTTGCTATCAGACGAAAACTATTTCTTCTTCATAGCACACCCAGTGTTGCCAAAAACATATTTTCGCGCTAGTTTGACTGATAAAAATCGCTAAAAAAGCGCTAAATGTTTTAAAATAGCCCCAAATGGCAAAAGATCACCAAAAAGACACTAAAAATGGTCAAAAATAGCCAGAATCTAGCACGAAACGCGCTAAATCGGCAACACTGAGCACACCCTACCCTATATCTTTCTCATTCTACCCCCTCTCTCTCCCCTCAGGATTAAAAAAACTGAATGGCCAAAAGGCGTAAAGATACTTTCATCTTTTTTCAATTTCATTTATCTTCCAATTTGTTCTTCTCCATTATTTCCCTTTTGTCTCTTTCGCTCATTATCTTTATCTGTTCTCTTTAGTCATTCCCTTCTTTGGATATTTCTTTCATATTCGGTCCGGTCGGATCCGTGCTTAAAAATAAGTTTCTGCTTCGTCTTTTAACACTTTTTACCATTTCTTTATCCCTTTTTTTTCATATTTCTCACTTTATTACTCTTATTTATTCATCTTTTCTTTCGCCGATTTCTTTTTCACACCTTTTTTTTCTTCTTAAGCCTCTGCTGTATTATGTCTCCAACTTTGAGTTTTTTTTTAATTGTAGCAGAAAAAACACAATCAATAACAACGAAACCACAAACTCAATTTGTTTCATATTCATTTTCCATTTTTAAAATTTCATTTTTATTTAATTCCTACGTGTGGGCAGTGTTTCCAATTTAGCGCTAGAAATTAGCGCGTTTCATGTTTTGGCAGTGCAAAAAGCGCTAAATTAGCGCGTTTCCGCCTAAAACATTCTGGCCGTTTTTTACCATTTTCTGGCCGTTTTTTACCATTTTCTGGCTATTTTCGACCATTTTTAGCGGGTTTTGGCAATTTCTGGCTATTTTAAAAAAGTTTAGTGCTTTTTTAGCGCTTTTTGGCAGTCAGGCTAGCGCGAAAATATTTTTTGAGTTGGCAACACTGCGTGTGGGTAGCCTTTTCTAGCCCTTTTCAAGGGGTCCTCCAAAAATAAAAAGTCAACATTTATATAAGATGTTTTAAAAAATGCAAACATAGAAAAGTTGAACAGAAAAAAAACCGGGTTGTTTATGGATCAAAGATGATATCGAACTTATCTTGTAGATGAGAATTCTGGAAAATAAGTAAATAAATCGATATTTCATTTTTGGAATAGTGTAAAAACTAGTGTAAATCCAGACAATAACATTTTTCAGGGCTTTAAGCTTTTCCTTTGCATCAGCGCATATCATACATATACATTACATACATGCATGAATACACAGACAGACTGGCAGACAGATCGATGTAAATGTTAGTGTAATGAATAAAGAAACCCAGACCCACGAAAACGTGCGATGTTGGCTCCCCAAAACATAGAATGCACTCTGGTTGCTTGGTTACGTTAATTCAGGGGAATACCCTTTCTTCCCCCCCCCCCCCGCCTCCTTCTGGAGATAGGCCCTCAAAAAACACATGGGTAAATATTAAGCATCGCAGTTCATATGAGGGTGATAAAAGTACATAGGGACGTTGCTAAAAATAAAAACGCCCCCACACACGAACACAAAAGCGGGAAATAGCGAGAAAATAAGGTTCAAATCAGCCACGAACAGTGACACATGTTAGTCTAGTCTAGCGAGTAATTGATTTACCTACCTAATGCGGCTGGGTTAAGAGTTGGTATTTATATCACGTTTTGCGACCATGTCCAAGACGGACAGACGAAAGCGGCTGGGGTCATCGTCGTCGAGGCATTTGGTTCAGCGAACAGTTAAGAAAGGGTTAAAAAGGAAAGGACTATATTCACATTGCCGCCATTCGATTGAGAGAAAAACAAGTATCCTTGTAGTCTCTGAAAAGACAGCCAATCAAAATGGCAGCTGCTCAGTCCCCGCCCCCTCTCTTTATTTCCTTCATCCTTTTTTCTCATCCTTTTTTTTCTTCTTCTTCTTCATTTCTCCGCCACTTTCATTTTCTATATCTATATCTGCTCGTCGTGCTTGCTCCTTACAAATCCCCCTCTCTCTCCTATATCTCTGTCTCTCTCTGTCTCTCTCTCTCCATATCCTCACTTTCTTTAATATCATCTCTTTTTATCTTTAAAAAAATGTATATTCTTCTCTCAGCCGCTCTTCTATGAGTTTTTAAATCGATACTTTAATTGCCCTCCCCCATCCTGTATTTCTACTCCCCCCTC
>VCCN01006291.1:879929-890505 GCA_006491835.1 Architeuthis dux
TCGCTCACAATGGTACATCTGTTGCAGCTAAAAGCTTTTATTCTAATGAACGCCAGTTGCATTCACAAGTTCAAATAAAGAAAAACTGATTTCCAAGTCGAAACATCATAAACTACTTTCCTCAATGTTAAAAGCTCAATATGTAGCGCCCGATACCCCGTCCTCATTAGCTGTCTGCTAGTTGTTACTGATAATCCCCTACTTGATCTCAGACTCGACTACTGGTCTAGTTTATTTGTCCATTGCTACTCCTAACCCGTCTGTCTGCAACCCCTAATCAGTCTGTCGGTAAGGACTGTTAACCTAATGCATGTGTCTCCTGCTACCTTAACCCACTTGTTTGGCGATGAATTACTCAGTAGCTCCTTAATCTATCGGACTGCTATTATGTTACTAACCAGTTTTTATTGCAACTGCTAACTTATCAGAATGAAAGAGAAGTAAGGCCATATTCTCACACAATACAATTACGACATCGATCGCCCTTTAACAGGTTCAGCGCCAAAGGACGTCAACTAACGTTTTCGCTTCTTCAGCTGTTTAGTGCCAAACGATGTTAATTACGTAACGTCCCCTTCTTTGAAATTCGTTCTTGTCTTCATTTTGTCCCCCGCACACTGCTATGATTAATACATGCTTTTACAGCGACGCTATTTATTCTCTAAGGAATTCCCATTGTTCTGTTCTGGCGGAATAAAAACGTTGGCGCTGAAGATGTTAATGAGCTTGTATTCATTTGGGTGACCCTACTATACAAACATATTTTTTAATGCCACATCAATGTTGCATATCTGCATTTACTACCATTATAACAATCTAGCTGATCCTATTGCAACTGTGATTGACTTACATTTTAAATACCGCTATTCTGACTGATACTTTTTTTTATTTGGTGTCGTAAGATTTGTAGACAATGAGTTTATGAAGTTCCATTGTTTGTGACTTCCAAAAGATTAGGAGCCCTTGGTCTGCTCAATCATTCGATCCTCACCCCCCTTCCTGATTTTGAACATGTATGTATGTGAGTGTGTATATACGTGCAATTGTACGTGCATGTGCATGCGGGCGCGTGCCTGCGTGTATTGTGCAATTCAATTATTTTGTCATTGATGGATGGAAAACTGCAGCCAACAAGAGTTAGAGGTTTATTCCTGGTTGCAAAATGGCGAGACTTGTTAGCAAAAGAAAAAAGAAAACTCTCACATTAAATTAGATCAAAGTAGACTTGCCAACAAGCAACCAATCTTGTACTTGTAAAATCTCAGATACTCACACAATAGAGATAAATACGTCTTAATTATATTTAATCAGCCTCTTTACAGTTCTTAATCCTCTTTTCTTACTTCTTTCTTTACTTTGTTACTATGTGTAGTACCATACCTGTCAAGTCTCACGCATTTTGCGTGAGACTCACTCATTTTGATACGTTCTCACGGTCTCACGCATTAATGGAAAATTCTCACACATTTTATAGAAAGTAAAATTCTCACGCATTTTATGAAAGGTGAGAAAGTGAATTTTTATAAAAGTGTGAACCTTTTGGTTAGTGATTAACAATTGTTGGTTGTTTATTTGTATGTATTCATTATATATTTACAGAACTTAGGAACTCACATTATTTTGACAGATCACATACAGAATCTTTGAAACCCGTTTTAAGTTTGGGGTGGGGCGTAGTACTCAGAAATCCATTCGCTTCCTGTATTTTCAAATGTGTTTCTTTAGTCATAACCAATGGCAATTCAGAAGCACAAAACCATGAGGACCTGACAGGTTGATTTCCAGTGGAAGCGACTTGTTACTTTGATGATTGCTGTGAGATCACACTGTCACCTGTCCTCCATGGAACAGCGTCTGCTTGAGAAAGGAACCGGGTGCACTGTTCGGTCCTAGCTTGGCAAGATGATCTGTTAATCGGCAGAGCATAGGCTGAGACGGCCGCAGAACAATCTTGTTGCTGCATGCGCAGGCCCGTTGCCAGGATACAGCGAGTAGGGGGGGTCCATTAAGTAAGGGGGCCCCGAGTAGAAATGCTCAGTGTTGCTAAAAAGCGCTAAATTAAAAAGAATAGGCAAAAATGGCCAAAACACATCAACAAGCTACTAAAAATGGTAAAAAAATGGCCAAAATGTTTGATCACACCCGCGCCGAATTTAGCGCAACTATCACGCACCTTTTTTTAGCGTTCTTTTAAGACGTATTGCAAAATTTAAATATCTTCTTTGAAGTTTTAATTTTAGTTATAATTGAAAGATTTGTGCAAATAAAAAAATATTGCTTCCTTGTGTCGATAGATCGGTGAACAGAGTTCAATGGTCAGCTTTGATGTTACGTAATCTTAAAGTCTCCCCCCTCCACAAAGTGAGGTAGTTACTGTTTATTTTGAATTGCTTCTGATAAATACGGATGATTGGAATTGAGAGAACAAATTTTCAGTACCTATTTATTTTTTTTTTGGCAATTTCTCCACAAATGGAAAAATGGGATAATTTAAATAAAATTTAAAGAAAAAAAAGGTGATTTATTTATTTATGTGTAATGCCTCAATGGGCATCTCATTGTAAAATATTGTCAAGTCAACAATAAAAAAAAATACATAAAAACATTACATAATCACAGAATATGAAAAGATTACACATCGTTATCAATAATGGAAAACACTTCATTTAGATAAATTAATTGATTCAAGTGAATTTAAAAATAAAAAACATCTTTTACCAGCGCAGAATCGCCACATCACACATCGGCTTGCCATACTTTATACGTAATAACTTAATAAATTATTCCTCCGAGATTTCCCAATACTGACCATTTAATTTATTTTTCATGCCATTTTGTCGAAATTTGTCAATACTATTTTTAAAGCTGTTAATACTACTTTTATTCTTCACGTATTCAGACAATTTATTCCAATAGTGCACAACCCTCTCGCTAAAGAAATCCATAGATTTATTGGGGCGTACGATTAGGTTATTTGTTCTATTAGAGAGGTTAACACAGTTTTTTTGCCATGATTGTTATAATCATTAATATTTTAAAAGTTTCAATCAAATCTCCGTTCAGATAGTGTTGTGAGATCCGATTTTTATTTTATCTTTCCCTAAAACTTAAATTATTCATATCCTCGATAATTCCAGTAAAGTTTCTCTGGACCCCTTCTATATCCAAAATAATCTTCCAATTTCCGTGGCGCGCTTTTGGAGCCCATAATTGACACCAATATTCGAGGTAATGTCTTATTAGCGACTTAAAATCAATTTTCATGACATATGAGTTTCTGGATATTGTATTGCGCAACAACCACGCCATAGTAGCTTTTGCTTTGTGTAGAGTATATGTGGTCTCTAAAATTAAAGTTCGAGTTGAATATAACACCCAAGTCTTTTTCTGTATTACATGTTTCCAAAGTAGACCCTAAAAATTCGTATTCATTTTTGGGATTTGACTTTCCGATGTGTAAAATGTTGCACTTTTCAACATTGAATTTTAAGAGCCAATTACATTCCCACGGGTTTAAAAGGTTTATGTCGTTTTGAATGGATTGTAGTTTATGGGGGGTTACACTCATTTTAACATCGTCAGCGAACATTTTGATAATATTAGCCATAGATCCAGGAAGATCATTTATAAAAAGTAAAAACAGGATAGGTCCCAGCACGGATCCTTGAGGTACTCCAGACAAAACAGTTTTATTCTTTGATACTGCGTCTCCAACTATAACTTTCGTTGTTCTGTTCCCTAGAACATTTCTGATAATGATATTTTCTAGGCCGAAACGTCGTGTTTACAACACAAAAAATTCAAGGAATTCAATCGTCCGAAGAACTATTTGAATTTCTGATTTTTTTACTCAATCCAATTGCTTCCAGCTTTCCAAGAAGTCTGTGATGTGGCACAGTATCAAAGGCTTTACTAAAATCAAAGTACAAAATGTCAACACAATTTCCTTCTGACAAATATTCGTTGGCTTTCTCAACAGTTTCGAGAAAATTTGATAAACAAGATTTACCCCTCAAAAATCCACGCTGTTTTTCAATAATTACAAGGTAAACATAATCAAGTATATGTTCCCTTAAAAAGATTTCAAACAACTTACAAAGTCAACCTTTATTATTATTGGATGAAGTATCGTAATACACCACTTTTTATTAAAATTGACAAGTAGTTTTGTGAGAACCAATTTTTCCAATCTTAGAAACTTAGGATGAGGGTAAAAAAACAATCACATTTAATAAAAAGTGGTAACTTACAAATTACACAAGTAAGTGATACAAGCCTATAGTTCTCTGGTAGATGAATTGAACATTTTTGTGTATAGGGATAACAACCGCGGTCTTCCATATTTTAGGTATACATTCTTGATCTATACATGCATTAAATAAACTTGTGAATGCCGTAACAAAGTTTTCCCATTCTGTCAAATATTTCAGTAACTTAGGGTGTATTTTATCTCCGCTGCCGTTTGAGCAATCAAAATCATCAGCTAGATATTTGCCCGCGGCCCCCTTGTTTCAGTCCAGACAACCAATTTAAAAGTGGGCTTGCCCTGTCACTGCTTCAATTAGGACTACAACAAAAGAATGCATCGATTTTAACTCAAATCCTATCGCAAATGAACCTTTAACACTGAAGTAATTTGCGATTTCTTCTCATTTCGGGTACTCGTAAAATCTCAGATACTCACAAAGTACAGATAACTACGCCTTAATCATACTTAATCAGACTCTTTAGTTCTTAATCCTATCTATTTTGTTACAGCTTTCTTTACTTATAAATCTGTTAATACACGTAGTACTCGGAAATCCGTTCGCTTTCTGTATATCCAAATCTGTTTCTCCAGTGAATAATCAATAGCAGATCAGAAGCAAACGCCCCCGCCCTTTCTCTCTCTCTCTCTCTCTCTCTCTCTCTCTCTCTCTGTATAATCATTGGTTTAATTCAAATGTTGAACCGAAAAGATGAAGTTGTTAGATTTTATTTCGAATGTCGCCCTATTGTGAACCCGCAGCGCAGTAAGTGAAGGAAAACTGATTTCAAGACAGAAGAGTCTTTCGTGGCAGTTATTGCAATTGTGGCGGTTTCGTCACTTGATTAGATTAGGGAAAAGAATGACACTTGTGTATCTGCTTGGTAAGATTCGTTACCACACGAGTAGCATATAAGGGTCCTTCAGTGAAGTTACCTATTATTGGTAACGTTGTTCATCGATATTAAGAGATAATCACTTGAAATTCAATATCACTTTCTTCTCTCTGAGAATCTTTTGTGACGAGGTTGATTACGAAATTATTTTTATGGCACATTAATTCGTATAATATGGTAATGTTAATTATATTAGTCTTTATCCGCGTTATTTTAACTCCGCAGTTGGGAATTATTGCAATACCAGGATATGTGATTGTGAAATTTCGCTGATTCAATGCTTGAACCAAGAATGACTCCTAGGAATTTTGCGACTCCTCATTTATCACACATACATCTCATACGGTGACGAGTTTTAACTGGTCATCATATGAAATTGAACTTTAAACTATTTTAATATAGTATTCGAAAGTATGTAACCAAAATCCGATTAAATGAATTTGGCTGAAAGAAAAAAAAGATACCATTTCAACTAAATTTGACTAGTTTTTACCTTCATCTTATTTCAGTTTTTTTATACAACTTTCAATTCGGGCCGGTGTTTATACGGCAACGAATAAGGCTTCGGCGAGAATCGAACTCACACCCTCATTGCTAGAGGGAGTCTAGTTTACGCCTAGCTGCTTTTATCAATCGGCCACGAAGTTGTATATAAAAACAACTGAAATAAGATGAAGGTAAAAACTAGTCAAATTTAGTTGAAATGTGGTGTTGCAATTACTTCATCCAATAATAATAAAAATAAAGATTGAAAATAAGATATTTAACAAAATAAAAATAATTAAATAAAATCGTAACAAAAAATGATTTATTGTTTCAGCACATTCCTTATTTGTTTTGCATTCTTCTCATTGGGAGTTCATTATTCTACTTTTAGGTTATAGCACGATTGGAGATGTTTCTTCTCTTCTAGGTGTATAGTTTAAAGTTGTCATTTCTGAGCGCTTGACCGTGAAATGAAGATTCTTTTGTTCAACTGAGTTGAACTGAAGAGTTTAGAAAAAGAACTAGCATTACACGGGAAATTATGAATCACCACCACCCATATTATGCTGTGTTGGGGGTGATCAATTATTTCCTTTTAATTAGAGTCTTGCGACTTTGGTAAACGGTTATTTTTTTTAATTAGAGTCTTGCGACTTTGGTCAAAGGTTTTTTTGGTTTTTTTAAACTAGTGTCTTGCGACTTTAGTGAAAGATTGTTTTTTTTAAATTAGTCTTGCGACTTTGGTGAAAAGGGGATGCGTCAAAAGATATCAAAGGATATAAAAGAACGGAAAGTGTAAGAAGAGAAAACGGAACAATAGAAAGAAGAATGAAGAGACACAAAACGGAAAAGACTGATTATAAAATAATTGCAAGTAGTCCAATAGAATTAGGAAAAGACATTGAACAAATTCACATAGAGATGAACATCGGTTTATAGTTAGAGGAAATCGTATAAAAGAACATATCAAAATTCATTATTTTAATTAAATTTGATTAGTTTTTACCTTCATCTTAATTTCAGTTGTTAAATTAATTAAAATAATGTGGTATAATTACTTCATCCAATAATAATAAAGATTGATATAAAAAGTCCTGCAAAATCCGAGAATAGGTTTTTGAGAAAAAGGACCAAACGTGATTAGCCTAATAGTGGAGTATGCATGAGAGATATGCGTGTCTAAGACAAGATATAAACCCTATACATGGGGGCGTAACAAGAGATTTGGGGACCCGGGGCTAGGCCTTTCGAGGGACCGCCCTTCCAACATTTAATACAATGGTTCCTAACCCGGGCGGCCGCGGACCACTGACAGTTGTATAGTAGTAATTTCAGTAGGTGAACTACTCTTCAAAAAGAAGCCCCTTCTTGGACCCCCTTTTATTAAGGGGCGGGGGGGGGCAATGTAAACTCGTTCCTCCAACCCCTCCCAGAACTACACCCCGCCTATATAAATCAATGCTTCCTGTTTATATACTAGTTTTGGGGTGGAAAATTACTGATATTGAGGTTTGAAAATTTGTGGACAGGCAATGCATGACAGGCAATGCATGACAGGCAATGCATGTTGAAATGTGTCGGACATTTTTCCAACACTCAAAGCAACATAAATAGATTTCAGTTGGGTTTTTTTATTGTTTCTTTTTTCATTTTCTTTTTCATTTTTTTTCTTTTTATGTATTTTGTATTTTTTCTTTTTATGTATTTTGTATTGCCTAATTTTCAATTTCTCTGTGATATTACAATGTACAAGTAAAAAAAACCTTCTTTTTCGTTGTCCTCTGTGGTAACATTTGCATGGTAAAGGTCTTCCTCCTGCTCATTGACATCACCTTCGTCAGCTGCGACACTTTCACCAGACTGTTCAGTTTGCTCGCTGGCATTCAATTCCTGTGGTTCCGTTGGTGCAGGTTTCTCCTAAGCAGAACTGAGCAAATATCGCAACCCGTGAGACAATGGACAATATAAAGAAGCTTGCGTTGACCAGCCGTTTTGGTTTTCCTGAGAATCCCTTACATAACAAATTTCTGAGGGATCGCCAGTGTCCAGCTGAATGTAGACATTGCTAGTCTCACATATCTATGCAATTTCATCTTCTTAAGAAGATGAAATTGCATGAGCTTCAAAAACTTCAGGTATTTTATGGGGAGAATTTTAGCCATTCTCAAATACAGACTGCTGGTGGGCGTTTTCTTCTTAAGTTATATGGACGTCCTGCCACTTCAACACTTAATAAACAACGTTTCTTGAGGTATCACCAGCGTATCGCCAAATTAAGTCTGACGTCGACATTTCAGCTGGAAGCTCTTCCTCCAACATCTGAAGCAGCTGCTCAACACTCTTGCAGGGTTTATCATACAGTCCAGCAGTGCCTTGGTATGGATTTAATATGGTATGGGGTTGCGAGATAATTGAGAGTTACCTTGTCATGACAACGAAGCCTCCTACACCAGATATACTGCTGAATATGATTTCATGTGGGTGTAAGACCGGGTGTGGGGTAAGCTGTGGATGCAGAAAGGTTGGTTTGAAATGCAGTACCATGTGCAATTTCTGCTTAGGACCGACCTGCACCACGGGAATTGGATACCAGCGAGCAAACTGAAGAGTCTGGTTAAAGTGCCGCAGCTGACAAAGGTAATGTCAATGACCATGCAAATCTTATCACGGAGGACAACGAAAAAGATGATTTATTTTGACTTGAATAGATAAAAATAAAATAAAAATGAAAAAGAAGAAGAAAATCAAAAAAAGAAACAATAAAAAAAACTGAAATCTAGCCTTTGTATGTTGCTTTGTGTATTGAAAAATTGTCCTACAGATTTCAACATGCATTGCCTGTCCGTAGCCAGAACAAAATAGAGATGGCAATTGTATCTCAATTTAATTTTGGGTTATCCCCGAAATTTTCAAAATTTAATATCAGTAATATATCTTCCACCCCAAAACTAGTATATAAACAGGAAACCTTGATTTATAGAGGCGGGTATGTAGCTCTGGGAGGGATTGGAGGAGCAATTTAAAATTTTAAATGTTGGAATGGTGTCCTTCGAGGAGCCTAGCCCCCCCGGGCCCCCAAATCTCTCGTTACGCCCCCTGAATGTAGGGTTTGTATGTTGTCTTAGACACACATATCTCTACTGCATACTGAACTCTATCAACTATTATCACCACTATTAGACTAATCACGTTTGGTCGTTTTTCTTAAAAACACATTCTCAGATTTGACCTGCCATGACCTGCCCATTGCCATTTGAATTTGTTAATGGGTTCTATAATATCTCTCAATCCTGTTTTTTCCTCAAATACGCTGTACAGTCTTGTGATCTCTCCATGTGATGTTAAGCATGATCCTCTCTTGTGCAAGTTGCATGGTTCTTAATTTGAGAGCCAATCTTTTGGTTAGGTTCCATGTTTCAGCTCCATGGGTGACAATTGGGAGGATGCAATGGCTTAACTAAATAGTGAATGGAAAGAACAATGGTGATGATGGCGATGATTAGTTTTATATCAAAGCGAGGATGTATATGAAATGAAATAAAGTAATTATCTTTCTCATAAATAAACATAATCGTCAAGCGATGTGACCAATCAATGAAGTAACACAAATAATAGATTAACACCCAGCCTCATCACTATGAGCTACCTGCGGCTTGGAATGCTGACAACAGTTAATTTATTGGCGACCATTTTATGTATAAAAAATAAGTAACGATTTATTGAAGTAATCATCGATTATATAAAACGCCGTATATAATACAGCTAAAACCCTTTGAGGAATACAAATAGACAGAATGCTTATCAGAACAGATTAAAAACAGCAGATGTTACAATTGTATCATAAATAGACATACTACCAGTAGTTGAAATACAGACAGAGTATTTATTCGTTTGAGCTCTCATTGCCATTGCAATATATTGTAGAAGCCATATTCTATAACATTATATTTTTGTCTGAGACTTTGTGATAAATTGTAAATAATCAGGAGTTTATTTACGACCCATAACGTTTCGGCATTCTTTAGGTGATTTATTCTTCGGGTGAAGAGTAATTATTCTTGTTCTACTAATAATCTAACCAGTGGGATAATAATGTCTTAGTGGGTTTTTTTTCTGATTCGTTTGGTTTTGCTGTAGCAGTTTCACTGCTTTATTGATAATTGCACTCTTTTCTTTCTTTCTTTCTTTCTTTCTTTCTTTATTTATTTTTTCCTTCCACCTTTCTTCCTCCGTGTAGCTTAATGTCCACCTCTATAAACTAGTATAAGAGAAGGTGTTTGTTTTTTCTTTGCGTGTTAGATTTGTTTAGTTCTTTTGCTTGGTCTTCCTTCATTAACTGCATGAGAAAGTGGGATATGGTCTCGGTCTGACACGGTATCCTTGTGGAGTGATTATATTTGTTGCACATGAAACTAAAACGAGATACACTCTCAACCGATCGGTTCCTTTACACAGCACCAACTATGCTTAATCACATTGTATCTAGCATTTAATTCATGAAATGACTTAATTCTTGTAACACTCACAAGTGCGAAACAATAACGCGAAAGACGTGTTTTGTTCGTAGATGCAAAATGACAGCTCGCAAATAGGAAACTTCTTCATGAACACACTTCCTTGTATATCGAATTGTTCATGATGCATGGATCACGATGCACGGATCACTTGTGTAAAATACTTAACTATATTGTAATTCTTCCATCTTGAGCTTTCTCTGCTTACGTCATGGACTGAAATATTTGCAACACACAAGAGATTTTGATAACCTTGAACGCCGCAGATATTTCAACCAAATGTAGAAATGGATAACCACGCGACAGGGATAGGATCAGAAAGGCTCATTGGCTAAAACTCAAACCAATATTGTTATGCCTCATTAAAAGTGTTTATTTCATGAGACTATTTAGCCAATAACATTCACATGTAGAAAACGCAATGTGTATCCATT
>VCCN01006291.1:903407-918724 GCA_006491835.1 Architeuthis dux
TTAGCATAAACTTACATCGAAAATTGAACCCCCCACTAAAAACCTATGAAAAATCTCCAGCCCTCTACCTTCATTGGTGCAGCCTGTACGCGTGATACATACACACATAGCCAGCCAGCCGGACCAACTTGAAAACTGAAGAAACCTATGTTGGAAGTTTTGGTGACAGTTTTGGTTGACGGTTTCTAATAATAGTTGGCCCAAAACACTAGAGTCAATATTAGATAAATTAAAAAATCTGGAAAACGTTGAGATTGTCCAGCCCACGGCGTTGCAAAGGTACTGAGAAAGGTGCTGGTGATCTGAGGAGACTTGCTGTCACTTAATCTCCATTGATAATCACCAGGCATCTGGTGTGAACATACATGAAATAATAATAATAGAATGCAAGAAGAAGCCAAAAAGGATAATAAATACCTGGAGATGCACAAAACAAGTAGAGAACTTCACGACGAAGGCCATGGAAAACTGGAAAGTTGAACTATCGCATGAGACAATTACCTAACCGATGTCAAAATAAAAAGAGGTTTCTTCCAAGGTGACTCCACGATACTTACCCACCAGAGCAATGATACTGCTGAACTATATATTGCAAAAATGTAACGGAGGATATAGATTTACAAAGTCACAGGAAAAGGTGAATCACCTCATGTATACGGATATCCTAAATATTTTGTAAAAAAACAGAAAGGAATTGGCAGTCCTATCGCAAACGATCAGGATGTTCCGTCAAGAGATTGGAATGGAGTTTGGCTTTGAGAATTGTGCAATGCTGGTTATGAACAACGAAAAGAAAAGAAACAATAGAAAGAATCCAATTACCCAACTAGGAAACCACCAGAGCGCTCAGTGATAAAGAAATTACAATTACCAGGGTATTTTGGAAGCAGACATGATCAAGCTGAGTGAGATGAAAGAAAGGGTAGCCAAAGATTACCCCAGAAGAACAAGATAAATACTGCAAACCAAAGTCTGCTGCAGAAACTTGATTAAACGAATAAATGCCTGGACAGTTTCCATTGTGAGATACTCTGTATCCTTCTTAAACTGGACAAGAGAGGAACTCAGAACCTGGACGACAGAACAGGAAAACTGATGACAATGCATAAACTCCTGCACCCGATAGACGATGTCGACAGACTATTTGTAAAAAAAAAAGGTAGGATGTTGAATCGTTAGCATCGAAGATTGCATCGACACTGCAATCAAGGGATCTGAAAATGACACAAGACAGAGCGAGGAAAAGTTAATTAAAAAAGCCAAAGATTGCGATAGAACTAACAGGAGGAAGACTAGAGAACGGGGAAACACAAAAACAAGAATCGAAAAGTGGGAAGAAAATCAACTGCACGGCCATTGCAGAGGACAAATTTAAGGAATTGCAGATGAATTGACGTGGTCATGGCTACACAGAGGAAACCTAAAGAGAGAAACTGAGTCACTATTGATAGCGGCCCATGAAGAACTTTGCCGTTGAAGCAACAACATCTCTTAAGAAGGTACTGTTAGCCCCTAGGGGTAAGCTGCAGCTAGCACGAACTTTTCCCCCTCCAGACCTTGAAGTGGCCACATCACTTGGGGAGCCTCGGGCCCAAGCTATCTGCCGCACAAGTAGCTGCCGCAGCCATTTTCGAACAACCCTTTTTTCTGACCTCGGCTAAAGAGCACCACTTTCTAAAAGGCCAATCTCTTTTTACTCACAGCATGTGAAGCTGTTTCCACATTTCCAGACCGGCCAGACGAAACACTAAAACAAGAATTTCTTCACTTCACATTTCTTCACGCCCAGAACTCATCAACAGCACAATGATTAAATGCTGGCTTTCACCACCTCGTGGAACTCTTCAGCGATCTACTCAGCAACATAGAAACACAAACCAAATCCTACTGCATCCGAATTTTGCAATGAACATTTTGTTAGTCGGAATTAATTCCCAGGCGAAATCCCTACCTACTCGCAGCTTCCCCCATTCAAACTCTTATCTCTTATTTCTCTTTTCCTGAATTTTTTATAATTAAAGATCACGAACCAAAAACCTGTTGCATTGTTGTTTTTTCTTTCATGATCCTGCTCGCGTTATAACAACACTTGAAAGGGTTACCAAACGAATTTAAGGCATACGGTAATCACCAGTGAGACGAAGGAAGATATTAAATTCAGCGACTTCAAATCCTCATTGAGACGCTATGAGGAAGCAGAAAAATCCAGGTCCCAAAATGACAGTGTTATGAATATGAATAGAATTATAAAATGCTATAATTGTGGAAAAGTAAACATAATCAAATGAAAGATGGTGCAACATTTGTGAGACCAGAAGAGTCACGACACACGTTATTGCAGGCAGAAAAACTATGTGGAATTTATCACTGACAGAGTGTAATGGTAGGCATTCAAGGGGAAAGAACCAGGTGTCCAGAGTTGAAGGATTGGACAGAAAAGTAGAGGATTGGAAAAAGGAGGAGCCAAGAGTCATCCAGGGTGCCTCGTGATAACAGGCGGCGCCCTCAAGAGACAAAGCAGAAACCCGTATGGGCTTCAGAGGGTAAACGCCCAGCCTTATTCTTTGCTTACGAGAGTAAGGCCCAAAAAGTCTCCAGGGAGTTCCCGAGAAGGACAACTCTTAAGCTGATGGGATTCCAAGCAAGTCGGTAGGCCCACCGTCAGGGACTTCCCTGGTGAATTTGTTGGTGTCTGAGTCTCACGAAAAGGGTACTCCAGATTGATCGCACTGAAACTGGGGTCAGAATAACATGATCTTATGACACCGGGGTTAATTGGAAAACACGTGTTTCTACACGCATGCATTTCTTTACCCTTCGACAGTCTCGCAAACCAACGTTCACAGCGGTGCACACATTTCTTCCCCTCACGACACGACAGTCCTAAGAAAATCTACAAGCGGCAAAGGTCGAATTACGGTAAATAGTGACTGAGTTGTTCACCTTCATCTTAGCTTCAGCTCGAACTTCTATGCTCATCGTGAACTACGACATAGCCACTCCTATAAGCTTCATGAACGTATTTCTTCCTCGTGTATTTGTTGATCCATGCTATCCGTGTTTACTTCGCTTGTATTTGTCGTTTTGTGTTCGAATGCTACGTATGTTGTATATTGTTGCTGTTTAAATCGTACTTCGCTTGTATTTGTTCTTTATTCTCTGAAGTCTCAGTACATCATGAAAACTGCAATACAATTAGGCAAAATACACACGTGCAGTTAAACATCATAAATCAACATACATACCGTTTGAACGTAGAAAACTGCAATACAACGATGAAGCCGCGAATTAGGCAAAATACACAAGTGCAGTTAAACATCATAAATCAACATACATACCGTTTGAACGTAGAAAACTGCAATACAACGATGAAGCCGCGAATTAGTCAAAATACACAAGTGCAGTTAAACATCATAAATCAACATACATACCGTTTGAACATAGAAAACTACAATACAACGATGAAGCCGCGAATTAGCTACAGCCCAGTCAACGTGTAATACGAGCACCCATACTTTAGATTAGTTCGGATATTTCTAACCTGGATCGTCCAGATGTCGTATGCCGATCTAAACATCTCTGTGATGGGTGCTCGTACTTCACGTTGACTGCGCTGTAGTTATACAGAGAAGATAAAAATGAAGACAAAAGGGAATCCTTCTTAGTCAACGTAAGTACCACTCAAGGTTTTGATGAACTTGATAATGATTGTGAACTAAATTCATGCAAAAGTTTAGTAGACTGTGGAGCCACGGCTCATCTTATTACATACATATTTAAGTTTGTGAGATTCGATGATCGAAATCTTCTATTAAACTTGCAGATGGAAGCCGTTCAAATGGAGTCGTGTCGGCTAAAGGTGATGCAGTTATTTTCCTGAAAGATTTTAAAGGAAAGAAACAAAAGATAATTTTACAAAATGCTTTGTGTATCCCTTCATATACACAAAATATATTTTCCGTTCAACCTGCTATGAACAGTAGTGCATCTATTAACCTTTCGCCGAATTTTGCAAAATTAAAAACAACTGACGGCAATGTATTTAATATTGAGAACAGTGGAAAACTTTATTTTCTCAATGCAAAAAGTGAAAGAAAATATCACCGGTGAGAAAACGAAAGATCAAAGTTTTTGAAGGACATAGCGAATTGCACTGTTCACTATTACTACGGGATGAAAGATATTCTTAAATCGTTTGAAACAGTAAAAGCAAAAGAAAGTATTTGAAAAGGGGAAAAATACGGTCGAATATTTCCTCAATTCTGTTCAGGAGAGGGGAAAAGATAATCGTGTCCAAGTGGGTCAATCATTTTTTTTAAATGGCGACCTCGCAGCAAACCAAGGAAGAGAAAAGGTTTGAAATCCATCGCTCAACCTCTTGTGAACATTGTGAGATATTTTGAATTGCTAAAAATTCAAAACGAAATAAGAAAAAGAAAGGAGACCGTTCGAAACGAGCTGAGACGGATGGTTTGTGCAACAAGTGGGAGCAAAAGAAAATATATGAATATCAAACTAAAGTGGACGGAAAATCAACTAGATACATCCAAAAGAAAAAGAAATGTATCGAGCTCTCCGACGCTTAAACCAGAACGATCAGGGAAAAGAAACAAGATGGCTAAAAAGCCAACACTCTCACGGAAGGCGAAAAGAATGAAGAAAAAATTGGAAACAAAAGAAAAAACAGTGAACTTAATTGGAAAGATTTATTGTTTACCTTTGTCTTTCATTTTTTCAGAGAAATATTATATTAAAAAAGATTGAACATAAAATTGAAAATTGTTGTGGAAAGAAAAAAGAGAAAATAGACATTATTGGTATGCAAAGACAGCATACATTGACATTATTTGATATGCTAAAATTGATTGTAAATTCATATGTTGAAAAACAATTGTAAGTTTTTACTCAAACAAATGAAAAGTTGAAGAACTTGTTTGAATAATGTCAAAATATCAAAATGAAAGATTTAGGTCAATTGTCATATTTTTGTGGTATTTGTAATGTTCGTGTATTTACGTTTCCTTTCGTCTGTATATCTTAATTTAAATAAACAAGCCGAAGCGGAAGCTACTCCACAGGGAGCCTCGTTTTCGTAACCGGAAGTGAGTGGCTGCAACTGGGGCCTGGGAACAGTCTCTTTGACCAGCGGCTTTCAACCTGAACACATCGTGTCATGCATCTTTTCTTACACAGCTAAATACGGTTCTAACCAAACGCGTTTTAACCAACACAGCTAAACACAGAACATAACAAACCAATAAGGAACAAAGACGTAATAGTATTGAATTTGCATTAGGTGATAGTATTGTAGCAGCCACGTTACTGAAAATAGTCCTTAATACGAAATTATGGTTTCGAAAATGGGGCCGGCTTTGTCACTATGGATGATAAAAAATACGAAACAAAATATAGTTTCTCCTTTTTTCGTGATGTCAGCAGCTTCCTATGAAAAATACTGTAAACAAGCCTCTTCGCCCATTTTGGCCGTTGTTTTTACAAACAGTGACACAGCCCGTGTCATCAATGACATGTAAATCTCTTCCTTTCTTTTCATTTATAGTTTCTACATATCAGATTAGAGGCGGAATGCTCTAAAATATTCTTTCTGGGAGAAACTCTTCTTTACTTCGCCGGTTTAGCTCCTTTCTGTCATTTTCCTTTTCCCACACTGATTTCTTGTTTTGGTTTCAATATATCTAGGTTCAACTATAACCATACATTTCGGTTCAACTATAACCGCCTCTGTATCAAGACAGTACATGTTCAGTACATAAAAAATACAAGTGACAGAATAACCTTTTTATTCTTAACTCCCCCTTCAAACACAGGAAATCTCCTGCGCCTGGCTGCCTGCTCCTTCCTTCCTCATTTTTCTCTTCTTTCTCCTTCTACAGTGAGAACTGTTGACACGATTAACAATTACTACTACCATTTAGCTGCTATATAATTATAGTGAATCCTTTCACATTTACTTTCTTTATCCCTACAAACTGTTGACCTTTAGACGTGACATTTGTACACGCAATTTCTTCTAAATCTTGTAAACTATATATTCTGGTGACCCTAAATTTGTTTTAACGCGCATACATACAAATTAATCATTTGTTTTAATTTTTCACAATTTGCAAGCTTTTTCTTTCCGAACACATGTCTACAGCGCAACAAAACAGAAAAACCCGGCAGCTTTCACTGCAGAAATAATCCGAGAAGAATCTACATTTTTCCAGCATCACGCGAGGAGAAGCATTCATTTGTTTCAACATTAAAACTCTACATTTGCGATGTACAATACCGTGGATTCATGTGACGCACAATACCGTAAAATCATTTGCGACGAGAAATTCCGCTAAATCACGCGATGTAAAATTACCGCAAATCAAATTCACAACAGTCAGTGAACATTGACATATGTCAGTTGCAAAATCTTTGATAATGGAAAAACTACTGGGCATGGCAACGCAACAGTATGGTTTAACCAACCATTCCTGCAGCAACATTTTACAAAAACTTCAACGATTTTTTAAATAAAGATCCCCACACCAACACACATGAAAAATGAAGATAGATGCACCCGGACATGCTGCAAAGATTCAGCGATATATGTTTTTCTCGCCGCTACGTCAGATATTTTTCTACAAGAATTTAAAACATCGCTTGTTGAAAATATTCAACATTCCGGTAAGATTTTCCCTTCAATCAGGACACTTGGCGAATATTATATGTTACAAATATTTTTCACAAAGGAATCCTACAATGCAAACAGACTCTTTTCTGCAAGAACATTTTTTTACGCTTACACAAAATAAAACAACGTAGAATTTTTTCTACACCACATAACAACGTTCCTGATTACCAAAACACATTTTTGTATTTTTCTTTTCAATTCCACATGTGTGCTACTAATGCACACACAAACACTTTATATTGTGAAACTATCGGATGGCTGGCGGTCGAACTGTCATTGACATTTTTTGTACTCCTACTGTGTCATTTTTTTTCTTTTGAATTTATATTCGATATTGTATTTCTTCTCTTTTCTGTGAAATGACCTTTTAAGCTCTCTCATGCTTTCTTCTGCCTATTTTTAGACGTGTTCGGTTAATTATTTTTTTAATATGTAGAATTGTATAGCAATTCTTCTATGAGGGGAGTATTGTAGCAGCCACGTTACGAAAAATAGTCCTTAATACGAAATCATGGTTTCGAACATCGGACACGTAAATCTCTTCCTTTCTTTTCATCTATAGTTTCTACATATCAAATTAGAGGCGGAATGTCCTAAAATATTCTTTCTGAGAGAAACTCTTATTTACTACGCCTGTTTAGCTCCTTTCTGTTATTTGCCTTTTCCCACACTGATTTCTTGTCTTGGTCACAATATATATAGGTTCAACTATAACCATATATTCCGGTTCAACTATAACCGCCTCTGTATCAAGACAAAACACATTCAGTACCTAAAAACTACAAATGACAGAATAACCCCTTTATACTTAACTCTTTTTTTATTCGCGCGATCGTTCTTTAAACCTCTCTTTATATGTTGTACCTTTTTCTCTATATGTATGTACTTTTTTATTAAATGTATTGTTTATTAAACGTCATGTTAATTTGTACTTTTACATTTTGTCATTTTTATCCAATTCGGATATTCACTTCTCGTGTCTTCCAACATTTAAATATTACTAGTTTAAAAATTGCGCCTCCTCCTTCTTCTTCAAAGGAAGAGGTTATCCATTTTCAGCCAATCAGCGACCTCCATGTTTGTAAAGTGTAAAGTGTCTGTAACTGTAACCCGAAGTCAAATGTGATTTCAGTATCATTAAGCATAGTATTGTAAAATCGAAGGAGCTTGTGGATGTGCGACACCATTTAATTCTCCCTTCAAACAAAGGAATTTCCCGCGCCTGGCTGCCTGATCCTTCCTTCCTCATTTTTCTCTTCTTTCTCCTTCTACAGTGAGAACTGTTGATACGATTAACAATTATTACTACCATTTAGCTGCTACATAACTATAGTGAATCCTTTCACATTCACTTTATTTATCCCTACAGTATTATTAGAATGAGTCAAACAAAATATTTGCTAAAAGTATTAAATAAATTAAAAATATTTGACTGTAACCCGAAGTCAAATGTGATTTCAGTATCATTAAGCATAGTATTGTAAAATCGAAGGAGCTTGTGGATGATACATTTTATTGGGAAATTGTACTAGACCACATCTGTTACTAAATTGTCTCAACATTTGGCAAAACCCACTACAGCTCATTTAAATGTGTGTACATTTGTTTTGAAATATATTAAAGACACTTTACATTACTGCCTCAAATTTCAAAGGTCTAAGAGTGACCTGAATCTAGTAGGATTCAGTAGATGTCACTTAGTACACTTCATGAGTTAAAATAAAGGATAAAATATAATATTATATGAGACTGTGCAGATCAATTAAATTGTATGTGACATCGGTGTCACAGTGGGTTATTATGGGTTAAGATTAGGACCCCTTTATAACATATGCTACTGGTCCCGCACTAGTTTAATAGGGCCCTGATCATGTTACCTTCTAATAATATTGCTGACATGTTTGAATAAAGTTATTAGAAGACGCATTTATAATTAAGGGAAAACAGGTGAAACAATAACTTGTAAATCCTGAGGCAAAATTTGGTAAATTAAATGTTGATGAGAATATTATAAATAATGGAAAATGGGTGAAACATTTGATTTCAATAATTATTATTTACTTGAAGATTTTTAAACAAATCTTAGGTCAACATTTAATGAATTCAATGTTAACAGAATTCAATGTTAATAGAATTCAATGTTAACAGAAAAGTAATTTTAGTTTAAGAGGGGATGTTGATATGTAAACTAAAGTTAACGAAATTATTCTTTTTTGTGTATTCATGTATTTCTTTTTCTTTTTTGTGTATTCATGTTTTTCTTTTTCTTTTTTGTGTATTCATGTTTTTCTTTTTCTTTTTTGTGTATTCATGTTTTTCTTTTTCTTTTTTGTGTATTTTGTGTATATTTTTCTTTTTTGTGTATCAGTTCAATAAAGTTGTAGATAACCAGCTTCGCATCAGATAAAAGCTATTCAAATGGTTCTTCGGTCGATTGAACTCCTTCTTGTTATTTATATTGTAAACACGACGTTTCGGCCGATCCATTCTTCGGCCTTTTTCAGTACTTCGGCCTTCTTCAGGTGTAAAATCCGAGTGTGATGGTTAAACAGAAATTATGTTTAAAGGGGGGGTAGCCCTTATACCACATGGCCCGGGTGTTTCTGTGTCTTTGTCTTGTCGGGCGTAGATTTGTTGAGAAGTGGAAGCCAGAAACACCCGGGCCGTGTGCTATAAGGGCTACCCACCCCCTTTAAACATAATTTCTGTTTAACCATCACACACGGATTTTACACCTGAAGAAGGCCGAAGAATGGATCGCCCGAAACGTCATGTTTACAACACAAATAACAAGAAGGAGTTCAATCGTCCGAAGAACCATTTGAATATCAATGACCCTTCTCAAAACTATAGAAGATAAAATCTATTTCGGTACATAAATCAGCTAACGACAGAAACAACTATTTTTACCTTCACTCTTCATAACAACAATCTCTCGAAAACTCTTTTTACACATTTTTACCTTTTTTTGACATCCATTACGTACGTCAATTTTACTTCTATGTTTTGCTATTAAATGCAACATTTATTTCATTTTAATCTGACGCCTCTGTTTATTCTTTATACATTTTTACAATGATCGTTTCTCATGTTTGTATTTGCCCGCCAAAATCCAATATGTCCGAATATTTGTCTTCTTCCTCATTTCTGACCACGTGACCTACTTTACCACCCCCCTCTTCCAGTGAGAACAGTCGCTGCCACTACTGGCTACCACTACGGCTACTGCTAGCCACGACAGCTAATGGCTGCTTACATTTTCGAACGCTACTTTCGAATGGAGAAACCACCCACATTCTCTCTCAACAATAACACCTTCTCCCCTTTATATCAACCTCTCCCCCATCTTTATAGCAACCACCAATCCTAACAAAGTGAATCAGTGAAGAAACACGTGTGTCCCCGTTTTGCTTTACCCATCTTGCATCAGCCATCTTTGTATTAACGGAAATAATTTAATTCAACAGCCCCAAGGAAAAGATTCCCAGAGTAAAACATCACCCGGAGCGAATAATACCCTAATGGAAAAATTAAAGCCGGTCTCTCCCTTACATTCTTTCCAGCGCTTGATTTGTAGGCTCTTCTTGTATAGGTTATCGGAGAGAGCATTCAAGTGCTTAGTCAAGTCATGATGTTGGCACGTGTGTTCACTATAGTTATTTTGGCATTCGGCCTGACAGCCAATCAGGTATCTCCATTCCTATACAGGTGTCAAGCCTCTTGTCTGATTAGTTTTCACCGTAATGGAGTAAGGATTGATACAGAACTCTACATTTTGAACTTGTGAGTAAGATTAGTGGGTTGGGCCGGAGAAGATAGTGAAATTAGAGAGGGAATATAGCGATTATTCCACTGATAAACAATCTGGAAACCGTTAAGATTAGAAAGAAAAAAATGTAAGTGATTGACTGTGGAGAAGTAAGATAAACATTGGTGTGGGTGGGGAATCATTAGGACAGTGACACAATAGACTGACAAAGTAAACAATAACAAAGAAAGAAAAAAAAAGAAATAGAAAAAGAATGAAAACAAGCCTGACTGCTACAGGGTCAAACTCCACTCCTACTTCTCTTCCGACTGAAGGTGATTACTGCAACTTTTGTATCGTATATATAATAAATACATTCATAAATACATAAGACATGTCAGTTTAGCTCAGTTAGTAAGAGGGCCGCCCACCAATCACTTGGTAGTGATTTTAAATCACGGTAGCGAAATGTTAATTTTATATATCGGTTTGGTTTTTAATGTGGCGTGATAGACAAACAGTGAAGAGTTGACTCCCCTGAATTCAGTTCTTGTTGTTCTTGTTGTTCTTGTTGTTCTTGTTACGGGGGGAAAACAAAGTCAACTCCAACTTGGACTGGAGTTTGACAAAAGAAAAGAAATAAAGTTCAGAAGAAAAGAAGAAAGACTACAATTTACACAGGGTGGGTGTGTGGATAGTTTAGTATAGCACAAGGCCAGATGGGGGGAAACTGGGGTAGGAATATTGTGGTGCGCCAAATTTTCAAGTGGAGAGAATTTACCTGACTTGAAAATCAGCATTCAGAATTCGGACTTTACTTGCGCTCGAACACCGACTACTGGCACCGCCACCTGGGAGTGTACTTATATATATGTTCCTAATCGTCTTTGCCATGGTATACCAAGTATTTTGAAAGGCGAATGCATCGGTGAAATGTGAGTGTTTACATGGCATTGTGTGAGTGCTTGGGTGTGTTTTCACAATATATTCATATTTCGGCAAAGTAGGACGATCGTCAAAAATGGATCGCATCATAAGGACTGATATGACCGATCACCGCTAAAGAAGCTAACATTTTTTTTACTTTCGTGCTAAGCTGGCACGGCAATGACTGTTTGAGTTTTAGTAAAAAAAAAAGGATCAATTTATTTTTTATTTTTTTTATTAAAACAAGCATTGTTAATCATTTTTATTAATGTTTGCCTACTATTTACATTCATCCTAATTTTTAGTTTGTTTAAAAACAATTTCAGTATGGCCGGCACGGCAGTGTTATTGTTTTATTCGTTTATCGTAAACCATTTAACACATTGTGATTTTTTTAAAAACTACTAAAAATTAAGATATGGGTAAATAGCAATCAAAAATTAATACAAATGGTTTACAATACTTGATTTAATAAAAAAAAAATCGTTTTTTACTAAAACTCAAACAGTCATTGCCATGCCAGCTTAGTACGAAAGTAGAAAAATGTTAGCTTCTTTAGCGGTGATCAGTCAAATCAGTCCTTATGATGCGATCGACTTTTGACGGTTAAGTCGTCCTACTTTGCCCATATTTCAGTATTTATTTGAAAATTTATGCACACGCATTTAGAAACGTAGATAGTAAGAGAGTACAAAAGACTTTTTCTGTTTGTTTCTCTGTCTGTAATAATGGATTCTTCCACTTAATTTTACTGATAAAGATATCGCCTATCCACAATTTGAAACAATATATCTTCCATTTAAGCGAGTTTTGTTTTAGTAAAACCTCAGATGAAATTGATATAACATAAACATTTATTTACACTATTGACAGCTTTGAAGTTGTGAACTATTAAGTCTTAAAGTAAGTAAGACAATGTGAAGAACTTCACAGAAACACGCGTAGATATTTTTACCAAATTCATTACGGTCTCCAGTTTATTTTTGACGGGTAATAACTAGTTTAAAATATATACATTGGGAGGAAAACAATTAACATTTTTTGATTCGGCAAAGTGATCTATACATTATTAATAGACGTTATCTTCTCATCCAAGGTTTAATAGGATAGAGGTTTCCCCCACTATCCGAAATGGTGTAATGCGAATAAGCAATTACTATTAATTTCAATAACCTTCTTGTATGTCTGCCAGTTTTACACTAAGCGTAACAATCTTACGAGCTCTTTTAGGCTTTCCTGATACCTTAGAACACATCTTGCTAATGGATGCACCAAATAAATCGAGAAATGGCACAGATGCTCACAGATACAGCACAAAGCTATGGCGGCTTCAGGTCTTTCGTAAAAGCGATGTGGCGTAAAAACCTGTATTTAACCTGTATTCAAAAAAGTAAAACCTGTATTTAAATCCCATAAACAATTTCAGTCTAAACGTTTAAGACATGACGTTTAACACAAGACATATAATTATCATCATTATATAATTCCTTCGAGTACAAAAAAAACCGTCTAATCGAGTTGTTTTTTAGAGTAAATTACTGTTTTAACATAGTCACACGAAAGGTATCACCATCATCATCACCAACAGCAGCCTTTTAACGTCAGTCGTTGGACATAGACCTTACTCGAGATTCGCCAGATCTCTCTATCGCGGGCAGCGCGGCGCCAATATCTCCGAAACCGGTCTAAATCGGCACGCCATCTTATTTTCTGTCTGTCACAGTTTCGTATATAATATATGGGGATCCACGTTGAGTTGTGATGTCCAGCGGTTGTCTGAGATTCTTGCAACATGGCCCACCCATTGCCATTTGAGTTTTCTAATTAATTCTATGATATCTCTGACTCATGTTTTTTCTCTAATATACTGTGCTCTCTTCTGACTCCGTCCATGTGACGCCAAGCATGATCCTCTCCTGTTCACGTTGCATGGTTCTTAGTTTGAGAGACAATCTTTTGCTTAGGTTACACGTTTCAGCTCCATAGGTGACTATCGGGAGGACGCATTGGTTACAGACTCTTCTTTTCAGAACTAATGGGATTTCACTGGGCATTAAAAAGCAGGATTGCAGCCAAAGATCTTCAGTTGGTCTTTCTCCTCACCGCATGGTCACCAATTCACTACAGTATCGCCCATAAATGAGTACACCCTTACCACCTTTTAATAGAAAGTTAATTGTCTTCTAGAACGAACATGGCAGGATTTTATTATTTCTAGTGGAACATTACACAATCAAAACGGATATTATCAGGTATTATTCATGACCAAACTCTACAGCATTGAAACTTATTTTTTCGTAGTGGCGTACTCATCTTTGGACGGCAATATATTCATATTTTTGGCAACAGAAGACAATTAACTTTCTATTAAAAAGTGGTAGAGGTGTACTTATTTATGGGCGATACTGTATAGGATGTGTGGAGTCTGATTACACCCCCTTTGAATTTCCATCAACTGTCTTCTTGCTTTGTGTGGATGTCAGCACGTTCAGATGTAGGTCATTACGTGAAGGAAGGAGTGCCATCGTCTACGTTAAGGTAATCATGCAATTCATTGTTTGTCCCTGTTTTCACTCTTTGCCAAATTTGTCCTTCAGGTTATGTTACTCGTCGTATTGTCGTTATAAGTATGTCTTCTTTTTTTCCTTCTTAAAGAATTTCTTTGTGGTTTTTTAATTTTATTTATTCATTTGATACCCTCCTACTACCAAACAACTGGGCTGAATGTGAAGGATGCACATATGACCTTCAAATTAGTCAGTACGAATTTTCATAATCAAATTAAATTAACGAAATCTAATATTTAAAGTACCCACCCATGTTTTACGGTGTATTAAAATAACGAGTTATCCGATAGTAAACCCTCCTTCGCCTTTATCAGAACTTGCCCTACCCTAACCTCAGTATTTGTAGTTACTATATCTATGGACAAGTCCTCACGAAACAAAAGATCCTAAACACAGGTTGTACTTTTTATGCACGCCGACACGCCAGCACGCCAAAATGTAATGTTCAGCACGCCAAAATGTAATGTTTAGCACGCCAGTACGCCAAAAGTTACTCGGAAAATTGATGACTTTTGCGAATTAATCGGACGATGAACAAAACGTCCAATGCAAAAATGTCCAATGAAAAAAGGGCCAATTTATACATATATAGACACATGCTACATACTCAAATGTACACGTTCACACACACTCGCACATGCCACATATGCAAACACGTATACACATACACATACGCACATGCAATCATTTGTTTTATTTGTTTTAATAAATCATTATTAATGTTGCAATACATGCTCCCTTAGCTTTCATTCATAAGAGGACTTTAGGTTGAGACTTATTATGGACAGATACAGTTATCTCTTAATTAACGTGGTTTTGTTTAACTAGAGTTTTGCTTAACGCGGTTAAATTAAGAGCGACCACCTCTTTCACGGTATCAAAATAGTGCTTCTACTGACGTCTGCATCCACTAATCTCTCTGTGCGTTGAGACCAATACTAGTACTACCATAACACAGAGAACTGTTTACGTAGTACATTATATTACAAGCCAGTTGTTTTCTTTTTTCCTTCGTAATTTAGAGTCTATTAAACAACAAATAATGTATATGGATTTTGATATTGGACCTTTTAAAATCTTGATAACTTTTTCTCTGAAAGTAAATGTTGCTAAAACTAATTTAATGTTGTTAATAAACATTTATCTCACATTTATTTTTATTTTCTTTACAAGAGTATCATATGTTGTACTTATAGAGTAGCCAGCTACAGTTAATTATGTTGAGTCGCTAATAATCGAGCATGGATAAATTGTAATTTTTACCATTGATTTTTTTGTTCATTGGATTTTTTTGCATTGGACCTTTTATTCATTGGACCTTTTTGCATTGGACGTTTTGTTCATTCGTCGTTTTGTACATTGGACGTTTTATTCATTGGACCTTTTTGCA